>OY755237.1:19155037-19268764 GCA_963576725.1 Azorinus chamasolen
ATCAATACCAAAATATCTGGGGAATTTATTTATTTCAGTGACTTATACATGCAGTATCTTGTTGCATATACAGTAAAACCTCTCTATAACGGACACTAAATTATAGCAAGTATTTTGTGGTAAAGGTAGGTGGCTGCTTAAAGCAAGATGAAAGTAAAACAGAACGCTCCTAAAGGAGCGTTCTGTTTTACTTTCACCTTGCTTTAAGCGGCAGCATGCCCTAAATACCAAATAATTAACACATGGATGAAAGTCGTCAAGAAAGCTCCCATGGAAGCTTTTAGTACGACCCCACCCTGCAATAAGCAGCCACATGCCTAAACATTCTCAATAAAACAATAGTCGAATTAGCAAGATTATACTGTACCTATACACTGGGAGTTGCAACAGTTATTTGAAAAGAAAATAGTTCCGTACACCACTCAATCAGTATGAACATAATTGCACAGGGAGAGAACTAAAATAATCATTTACCCTAGAGTGTAACTGATGTCTGCTCAAACTTTGACCCACTATAGTTTGGTTACTTTCCATCCATTCAAGGTTTTGAGGAAGGTAGACTGATTCCCAATTAGACGCGGAAGGATTCGCCATCTAATATAGACCCAAACTGTTTGCCATTGACAATCACATGACTATCAGCAGGGTATGGGTTAAGTATTAGATTTGTATGAAGGAGTCACGTACAAATGTTGTTAAATGAAAATGTGATCGAAGTCAGGATTATTCCTTTAACATTAAAGCATTGGCGCCAAGAAATTGTCGTCTGCACTTTATTGTCGTCTGCATATAAAGGTATCTAAAGTGAACTTTTGTTCAGTTTCTTTTTAAAAAACAGTAGAACCTGTCTTCAAGCGACTTTATATTGATTGGACACAATGCATCTTAAAAAGAAGATGGTTTCTTAATGCATGGCAAAAGCAATGCAGAAGGCCCCTATAGAAGCTTTCTGCGTTACTTTTGACCCGCATTAAGCTACCACCTGCATAACAGACCCATAACCAGACATCTGTTAATGGACGCTAAAGACAGGTCATACTGTAGTACCAGAGTGTCAATTAGTTTAGGGAAGTTTGCTGCTTAAAGCAAGGGGAAAGTAAAACAGAACGCTCTTATATGAGCGTTCTGTTTTACTTTCAGCTGGCTTTAAGCAGTCACTTGCCTTAAACACAAAATACTTAATGTAATTTAGTGGCCGTTATAGAGTTTTTACTGTAATTAATTTTCGTACTCAGTTATCAAATAAGAGTTTTCTTCTATTTAGTTTCAATAGAAACGACAAAGGCTCTCAAGCAGATTAGATTCTAATTGGGCACCTGGCTTCCCTCTGTCACATTTGGCTGACAACTGTTTGAAAAGATCTGACATTTTGTGGAAACATTTCACCTTTAGCCTTCTGTGGCTGCATCTGCGATTACAAGTCTACCTTTGCAAACAGTTAGATCCAGACAAGACGCTGAGTATTCTGTGTCTCATTAGAATTCTAGCTGTTTGACACTATGAGTGCATATTTTGTAAAACTGTATATTCCGTGTGTCTTGAAAATGGAGTCCACACACTTTTGTTTTGCTCAGCAAGCCAATGGTTAAAATATATTAGTAATTAATTCCAACTTTCCATAAGTAATTGAACAATATTAGAAGGAAAGAAGTTCATCATTTGCCTTGGGTAATCTGATAACAACGTATACCCACCGTTACTACTAACTATTCATTCCAACAAAACACATCCCACATGTAACATAATTATACTGTAGATCTATTATACAGTAGGGTCTGTCTTAAGCGGTCATGCATCGATTGGATGCAAGAATCTTAAAAAAGCAGGTATTTGCTTAATACAGGGCAAAGGTAATGCAGAAAGTTTAAATAGGAAATTTCTGCAATACGTTGGATTAACCCATGTACAGTTAAACCTCTCTATAACGGCCACTAAATTGTGTTAATTATTTGGTATTTAGGGCAGATGGCGGCTTAAAGCAAGGTGAAAGAAAAACAGAACGCACCTATAGGAGCGTTCTGTTTTACTTTCACCTTGCTTTAGGCAGTCACCTGCCTTTAACACAAAATACTTGATGTCATATAGCGGCCGTTATAGAAAGGTTTTACTGTAGTTGCTTAAGACAGGTTCTACTGTACTTGATGAACAAATCATGAATATTTATCAGCTGAAGTAGCAATGGTATATAAACGCAGAAATTGGTTGATCTTGGCAGTAACTGAGATGTTTATAATTCCATAGGCAAAAAGGGAAGATCCTGGTCAAACAACTCTTACAGTGACCCTCTAATCTTGGTCTATTCTCTTTGCAAAAGTGTGAAAATGCATTTGTATCAGATAATTGATAAATACAAGTGCGGTTGCTAAAGATTGACACATCATTCGACGTTCGGCATTCGACAATCATGACAATTGTCGACATTCGACGTTTAACATGGAAAATCGAATATGAGCATTTTCATAATATTGAAATAGTGTCGAAATTCGCAGGTCGGTGGTACCCGCAAATTGTTCAAAATTATCATAAATGGGGGTATATTACGGAAATTCGAAGTGTAGCATTTCAAAAATGTCGAAACTGTGCCGAAACTCAACGTCAACACCAACACTTTTTGAAACCACAGTTGACACGTCTACAATGACCACTTCATGAGCAGAAATTTATATAATTAACCCATTACATCATAGGCTATATTTAGATACAACCTCTTTGTATAAATCTACCGAAAAGGAGCATTAACTAGAGAAAAGGAAACTTTTAGAATTTTGTAGTATGAAACCCTTGTGTTAAATAGAGCATTTGCTCCAATAGGAGCAAATGCTCTATTTAACACAATGGTTTCACAAAGTGACTTTTACAGAGTCGTCAAAAGTCGTCAATATGAGGGAATGGGTTGTTTAATGCTGGGTGAACGTAATACTTTCTAAAAAGCTCATGTAGGAACATTTGCATAACTTTGGTCTCGTATTAAACTATCACCTGGCCTTAAGACCAATAATTATATTTGTATTAAGTGGTCGCATAAGAGACGTTATCTTCATTTACAAAGATATTCAATAAAATGTCGTGATCGCCTATGCTTTAACCCTTTATTCCATGAATATTCATGCAAGAAATAATAACACTATGAATATTTATCGGCTGGATTTGTATAATGGTATATAAACACAGAAATGTTTGGGCTTTGCAATAACTGTAGAATAAGATCTTTATAATCCAATAAATGAACCCTGGTCGAACAATTCCTTCAGGGACCGTCTGATCTGGTCTACTCTCTTTGCAAAGGAGTGAACATACGTCTTTATCAGGTAATAGATCAAATGCAAATGACTGTTAACACATCATTCGAAGTTCGACACTCGACAAAGTAGGATATTTCTGCATAACCTTTGTTCAGCATTAAACTACCACATGGCTGTAAGACCCATAATTAACCCTTTCCCTTTTTTACGCATTTACAAACAGAGTAGACCCAGATCAGAGGGCTCCTATATCAAGGTCTGATCTGTTTGTTCATGGAATTTGATAGATATGTTTCTTTACTTTCGAATATAGCAGTGTTCCACCTTCCATATTTCATTACATGTATAACTATTTTGTCCATGAGTATTCAGTAAGTAATGAAATTTGGAATAAATACAGAACAGGGAAAGGGTTAAGTGTGTTTTAGGTAGATGTAGAGGGTTGTTTCTATATTTCTTGATCACAAGGACATTCAGTAAAATAGTGTGGATCGGATATGCTTTCGAAATAAAATGTCGAAATGCTTTTCAGCATTTCACAAGATTATAAAAATCAAATTGTTCAATTCTCATTATGACTAGGGACGGACAGCATATTTCACTCAGTTCTTAAATATCGTTTAACCCTTTCGGCGCCAAATTTCTAATTGTCGTCTGCAATCCAAGTTTGTTAAATCATTCAGTAAAATAAGGAAATGAGATAAATAAATGCAAATTTCAAAGGAATAAAGCACGTGTATAGAAATAGAGATTGAGACAAATAATAAAGTGTCTGATCTGGGACTACACTATTTGTCGTGGTGCATTTATGCGACTTCGGCGGTGAAAGGGTTAACCAATTTCATTATTTCAGTTTGAGAGGTGTTTCTGTAATTTTCATTTGAAAATATGACTTTTGAAAAATTATATGTTAAGAAACATAGTAGATCCTGATCACGGTGCTCCTACAAGAATCTCCGATCTGTGTCCACCCTATTTGAAAATTTCTTTTATGGGCGAACACTAGGAACAAATGGATTGGACACCTTTAACCTGTCCGTTCTCTTACAGTGAAAGCAATAGCTCTACCGACACTACAAACTATGGATAAAAATGAAGTACAGTAAAACCTCTCTATAACGGCCACTTAATTACATCAAGTATTTTGTGTTAAAGGCAGGTGACTGCTTAATGCAAGATGAAAGTAAAACAGAACGCTCCTATAGGAGCGTTCTGTTTTACTTTCACCTTGCTTTAAGCGGCCACCTGCCCTAAATACCAACTAATTAACATGATTTAGTGGCCGTTATAGAGAGGTTTTAACTGTACTCCGTATTTTCTTTTCGTAGCATACTATTTATATTCCATTACTATCTAAAATATTATGAGAAATATTTCGTATTTCTTTTGACATTTCGAAATGTGTATATCATGTCATAGCGATATAAACGTCTTACGTGTCTTAATCACCATGGCGACAACATGACAACAGAACTGCTGAGCATGGATTAGACAATATCTCCATAATATTTGTGCTGAAATTACCATCCTTAGACGTCGTATCTATATAATCAGCAGAAAATAATGGTCCTACATTTACCCTTACAGTACACCATATACACTCGACATTTGACCCCTACCCACCATACCCCTGTTGTTAAATTCAATATAAAAACGAAGCCTGCCCATGTTAGGCACGACATGATCAGCATTTGCAAACAGCTTGGACCCAGATGAGGCGCCGAGTAACTCGGGATTTCATCAGGGTGCAAACTGGATATCACCTAGTCTATATAGTTTCTTAACCCTTTCGCTGCCAATGCCGGATATGTGATTACCTATGCAAACAGTTTGGATCAAGATAAGACAACGAGTAACTCGGTGTCTCATCAGGATCCAAACTGTTTGTTACTGTTACTATGTTTTTGAAACAAAAATGAAGTAAATCAGAAAAATGAAAATTTGTAGCAGACGACAAAGTTAGCAGACGACAGAGTTTGGCAGCGAAAGGGTTAATAGTTTGAACGAATAGGATTTATGTACAATAGAACCTGTCTTAAGCGGTCACTCATTTATTGAATATAGGAGTCATAAAATTCAGGTTGCTTGTAGGACAAAAGTAATGCCGAAAGTTCCTATACGAGATTTCTGCATTACTTTTGACCTACATTAAGCTACCATCTGCCTTACAGACCCATAATCAGACATTTTTTCTGATAGCCGCGTAAGACAGATTTCTACTGTAAACTTGTAACAAATCAGGGTTATAGGAGGATTTATAAGAAAAGGGTTTAATACAAAGCATACTGTGGCTTTAAAACTGGTATTCACCCTTTACTCCATGAATATTCATGTAGAAAATTATGACATCGTGAATATTGATTAGATTAATTGCTGCAATAGCAGATGGACACAGTCATGTTTGGTCGAGGTTGAAACTGTAGAATCATATCTATATTATATCGTTAGCAAACAGAGCAGACCCTGATCAGACGGCTCCTACAGGAGCCGTCTGATCTTGGTCTTCTCTGTTTGCAAAAAGCATAGAATGGTGTAGTTATGGAGTAAAGAGTTAACCCTTATACACATGTACTGATAAGCGAGACTTTGCTGCAAGCTGATTGGATCAAGATGACACTCCGAGCTACTCGACGTCTCAACAGATACCTAGCTGTTTGGCACTAGGTCAAGGGTCTATCCATCGTTGAAAGGATATTCTCAAGTAAGTAAACATGCAACAAATCAGATATTTAGTAGCCATTATGTTTTCAGCATCAAAAGAATGTAGGCCTGTTTTCATGTTTAAACCAAACTCATACAGGATGTTTGGTTTAATTTGATTTCCTTTCAATAAGGCTATTTAGCTCTTTCGTTGCCAATTGTCTAATCTGTGATTACCCATGCAAACAGTTTAGATCCAGATGAGACGCCAACTAACTCAATGTTTCAAGAGGATCAAAAATGTGTGTTGTTATGATTTTATACATACATACATACATACATACATACATACATACATACATACATACATACATACATACATACATACATACATACATACATACATACATACATACATACATACATACATACATACATACATACATACATACATACATACATACATACATACATACATACATACATACATACATACATACATACATCACACACACACACACCTACCTACCTACCTACCTACCTACCTACCTACCTATCTACCTACCTACCTACCTACCTACCTACCTACCTACCTACCTATCTACCTACCTACCTACACACACACACACACACACACACACACACACACACACACACACACACACACACACACACACACACACACACATGTTTGCTTTTCTATACTTTAGAGGTATACTTTCTACATCGACGTACCGAGGTTTACCTTTTCCATTCAAGATAGAGCAATAAGGTTTGCACATTTGTACAGTACAGAGGATGTAGAGTAATAATCTTATTAGATAATTCAAATTACTTGAATATTTCTTCTTCAACTTTTCACCATTATTGAGAGGTATTTACATATATGGTATGTCATTCAGAGGTAATTACCTCATTTGCATATAAGCACACAGCTACCTCGCAAAGTCTATGAATATTTTGATTGTCAGATAGCCAGGAGAAGGACCGATTTTATAGTATTTACTATGTTATTAGCATTATAAACGACAGTCAATTTATTCAATACAAGCATTTATCAAGAAACATTTTTTAATCTTTAGCACGAAGCGGGCGAATTCATGGTAACCTATGTGGATACCACTGACCTAGATTATATGTCGGGTCACTCGGCAAACAGTATGAGGTCAATTTTTCTAATATTCCGGTATTGAAAAAACGGAAATTGTATTATGAACATGGAGTCGGACTTGTTTATATCACCACTTTGCAAAGCGTACTAAAGGTTCATCAATCTTGTACTGGCAGTTAACATAGAAATATGTATCTATACCATTGATTAACACGTGAGTGTATATTTAAGTTATGTACAATACACAAGTCACGTTAATAAAACATCATATTATCTTATAACATTTCATTACATAATTTGCGGCGTTGGAGTGCTTAAACAGTTCCGTTAACCAATATGTATGTTCTAGGGCATTTAAGTCAAACTAACAGACGTAATCAGGCCGATAATGAATCTTAAGTACGAATATTCCAACATTTTGTCAGATAGTGTGCTCCACAGTTTATCCAGTTGCAAATAAAATCTATATGTACGCAAATGACTGTAAGTGCTGTGAAAGAGCCTGACGCGTTTGTGCTATGGTCTGTGGTATCTTGAATGCACATTTCTTGTGACGTAACTCACGTGCATAGTACGATTACCATAACCAGTATTACGATTGTATTCCGGACTTTTTTTAACGATATTAGGTTTTCATTATACCACTGAGCTGGAATAAAACAAAGTATTGCAATTATATCGCGACAACCAGCTAATTACAGGTGGCGGAAGATCCAGAAGTGTTTTCGATTTACAGAGCAAATTGCATTGTTACCTGATCGGTAGAACCGGGTGGAACTACCAATCTACCGATGAGAAAATAGATTAGAAGTAACATTTACAGTCCGATTAAGACCCCTGGAAAGTTGTCATTCCTCTTAAAATACCTCCGTTTGACGGTCAGCAGTTGGCATACAGTTAACATAACACATGTTTTACCTCGTTAAAACACGTTTTACCTCGTATAGCTCGAAGCATTTGACCTGGACATTCACCTATATGCAGAATACATAATGAGATGACGCTGTATAGATAAAACTCCGCTGGTAAATCGCGAAGTCTATTCTCGCTGAAATTACAGGAGAGCGATAACCCGTGCCTATGTAAACCATATAATCACGAGTGTATCCATGCATAGTTGCTTGCCGGGACACGTGCCGAGGATAAACCCGTGCAATGCCGATGATAAAAATAGAAATGTTACGATTTTTTATTTATGCGTGCTAAGTAGGCCAGGGCCCAAGTCAAATAGTTCGAGCTATATAAACCAGCGTATGTGCGTGTATGCGTGTACGTGTGCAACTACGCACTACTACAAGTGCGTATTGCAAAAACATTGTATCAGCCATACAAATTAATATTCTTCTCAATTTGAGCATATGTTTTAAAATATTGAACGGGTCTAAACAGTAGGAATCATCCGAGTTATCACTAATCGATTAATCGTCCATTCGTTCCACTCTTGTTTAGATTTGAATCGTTTTTAATAAATTTTAATAGTATACATCTGTAATAATCATAACTTTTAAATAGATATTCTAGCGATTAACTGATACTAAATATGATCACTATAATCAGAGACATGTATTGCAATCTATGTATTTACTTTAGTCAAAGTCAATGTGTAATTATTTTTATTATGCTTGATACTGCGGGCAAGGTTGCTTCTGTAGACGGATTGACGGACAACTTGATTTTATGGCAGAATAATTACAGGACCAATCCTTATAATTATACTGGCCTCAAAAATGCTAAACTTATTTTATTCGATGGGTACATAAAGCCGATACTTAAAGACTTACGCAAACGGTTTAGAGCCATATCAAACCAAACAAAATTGTTTGGCACTAAAATTCAATACGGACAGGTAATCAAGTTGCCAAACTTCAGCCATAGAAGATAATGTGCTTAAATTGTACGGAAAAAGGAATATACAAATACTTTTGCAGAGTACAATGTATTGTGTAATTCTCAAATAGAAAATACTGTGCATAAAAGGTGTGTTTTAAAATATATTGATCTAAGCTAGCTGATGTATTATCGTCGTAACTAAACAGAATACTATATGAATGTTTGCATCACTGCCTATAGAGTGCAGGCCGAATTCAGAACTTCGGTTGGGAAGCGGTCGCTAATCTGTACCTATTTGACTATTTGCAAACTTGCTGATATTTTTACCTACGAGGGGCACGTGTCTTTTACTTAAAATTGATGAGTTGACAACAAAAAATATATATGTACTGTTATTTTTTTTATTAAGGAGGATCTGTATAAAATGTTATCCATTAAGTAGTGGATTTTCAGAATACAAACACTTTTGAAAATTGTTTTTAAACTGTCCTATCTTAACTAAAATTGTTTGAAACAAAATAAGTGTTCACTACATAATCTTTGCAGACTATTTTCTCTACATCACAAAAGAAAATACAATCTACCTACGATGAGAATCGAACACATTTTGGTTAGGCAAACTAATTGTATGTTATATCATGAACATTCCAAAGTTTGATCCACTATATACAGCTAAAACTCAAAAGCCAAAATTATACTGTTTTTGTAAGTACTGAAATTTTACCACAAAGAGTGTTTGTGACCTAGACCTGACTCAACTCAATAGATGCATCTTTAAAAAACTGAATTTGTACATTTTAATCATGAAGAGTGACTTTGGCCTTGACCTGGTCCAACTATATAAATACAGCTTTAACAGATGCATGTGTACACTAACATTAAGTTTCTATTTCATCTAGCCAAGATTAAAGTTGCTGACAGAAAACAAAAAGGACAAAAATAAACCACCGAAATGCAGCTGGATGAATATGCTTAAGACTACTAAATATGAAGCACAAAGCATATCTCTTATGCAACGAGAGTAGACCGTGATCTCACTGTTCTTACCGAACCAGTCTGGTCTGGGTCTTCTCCAATTGCAAAGGCCTAGTAAGGCGTATTAATGGAGGAAATGGTTATCATACAAATCTTCTGTTATCTATTTAAAATATCTGTCTGATGTGCCTAATAAATACACATATCATCAATACTATACATAGACGTTCTGAGGTACATTTATGCACACGCCCACACATACACAGACGCTGTGCAAACATTATCAGGTGCAAGGGTCAAACATCAGTAACTGAAGTTTTACGGCTAGAATAGTTTCGAAAATGATTGAAACAAAATAGCTTTTCTCTACATAATCAGTGCACATTTTTTTCTCTACATCGCCATAGAACATCCAGTCTGCATACGGTGAATTCGAGCACTTTATCTGGGAATGCTAAACTAAATTGTGTTTGATATCATGAACGTTCCGTGGCAACAATAAACCACTATCTTCATTTCTTAACACTCTGCAGTACAAATGTTGACAATACAAATTTAGCAACATGCATATTTGCATGAAAACGGTATTTGCAAACACATCTTTTATAGCAATCTGCCTCTTACAATTAAACAAGTAATTTTACAGATTTATGATCACCTTTGTGAGAATCTGCTGAATGTCCTTTTGATAATAAATTGGAATGCTCTTCGGCTGGCTTCAAGAATTGTAAGTTGATGTAAAAGTACAAAAATGAGTCATGCAGGAAATACCACATACAGAACAAACACTCGCCCGAACAGCAACACAAGGAAACAGCAAATGTACATGGGTAGAAAAAACAACAAGAGACGCACAAAGACAAAACAAACATTCAATAGGAGGAAGATGGAAGTACCGCCTTGGAACGGTCAGTGACAAAAGTCACCGGGGGTTTAAACCGGTTTATGGGCGCCCAACCTCACCCTTATTCCATCCCCATCCTAAAAGACAAACAGTGTAAATAAACGTATCCCCTCTCCGACTAATCTACAACAACCGCGACAGCAAACACAGTGGTAAAGTGCATGTATAACAAAAAAACATTTAATTGAACATACTGTATCCACCTATCGCTAGTGTACTCAATGATTGAGCTGCAAACAGAGTAACTGTAGAAAAGTAATAAAGGGTACGACAAAAATGAAATAGTACAGATATCCGACGTTCTCCTTCCATTTCTGGATTTAAGAGGTCGCCTTCATAGAGTACTAAACCTTTCTTGTCGGCGTACATGCAAAGAGGCCAGCGTGATTGCCAACTGTAAAAGGGTTCACAACCAAACATGCAGTATGTTGTAATAATACAGGATCATATCCCTTTTTAATGAATTGTTTTATATATTTGATGAACAAAGTGAGAAAATGGGTATGTCCAATAATTCTACGAAGTTTGTAAATCACATCACCATAAAATTCAGGATGTGAAATACCGTGTCGCAAAAGTACCTTGAGATTACATTTGTACTTGCCAATAAGCGAGAGATTTCGATAGTAAAATTTAGAGAAAGTTTTTCTTAGTTTATGGTATCTATATCCTTGTTTAAGCAGTTTTTCAGTTAAAATGAGATTTCGACTGTTAAAATCGTCAATAGATGAACAAGCTCTAGCAAAACGAATAAGTTGAGATATATAAACCCCGTAAGATGGAGCACGGGGAACATCCCCGTCAAGATGAGGAAAATTTACAATATTAAAATCAAAATCATCTCTTTTGTCATATATTTTAGAAGAAATCATTCCATTATTAATTTTAAGGTCTAGGTCAAGAAACGCTGCATAATTGTCGGACGGGTTAGCTTTATTCAATTTGAGTTCTTTAGGATAAATTGTAGGAATCAGAGCATTAAAGAAAGGGTTATCTAAGTTAAAAATATCATCCAAATATCGACAAGTATCATTGAAGGCTTTTATAACATCTTCTTGTGATTGAGGATTCAAACTCAACATGAAATCTCTCTCATAGCAGTACAAAAACAAATCTGCGACAAGTGGTGCACAATTCGTACCCATGGGAATACCAATTACCTGACGGTATATAGCATTCCCATAACGTACAAATATGTTGTCCAAAAGAAAGGTTAGTGCTTCGCAAACTTCTGAGCAAGTCCAATTGGTGTAATACTTCATTTGCTCGTCAGTAAAGAAAGCTTTTTCAGCATTACATGCCAAGAATGATGTTTTTTCTCGGGCAAATACTTTCTGGATCAAGTTAGTAAGCTTATCCTTAATTAAAACATGAGGAAGAGTTGTGTACAGAGTAGAAAAATCGTACGTGCTTACAGTGGATGCAAGATACCTTTTGTTCTTAAGTTTGTTTAAGACTTCTGAAGAGTTCTTAATAGACCAGAAGAGATTTATTCCAGAATTTTCATAAGTCTTATCACAGTAAAATCTTAAATGTTCCTTTACCTTCGTTAAGCAAGAAGTCAAAAGTATAGACAATTTAGTAGTTGTACATGAACTAGAATTTGCAATGAAACGCGCTTTATATGGTTTTTTATGTAGTTTTGGTAAGTCTGTCACACGCCTCGGTATAAATAACAATTTAAAACAGCTGTTTTAGGTTTGATCTACAAAACAAAATGCTTGACAATTTAATTTCTCTTTACAGATAACGTTTTACTTTACGACATGGCATTGGCGCGACCTCGCCCTAATGATGCAACCATTTGAGATGCGTGAGCACATCAATAATTAATCCCCTGTATATAGCTTAAAAGCAAAAGCCAATATTGTTCTGTTTTTGCAATCATTGATATTTTATCACAAAGAGTGATTGTGACATAGACCTTAACCCACTCAATAGATGCATCTTTACAAACTGCATTTGTACACTGATTTTAATATTGAAGGTTGTTTTTTACCGTAATCTGATTCCACTAAATAGATACAGCTTGAACAAATGCATGTATACACTAAAATGAGTTCAATTCATCTAGTTCAAAAGTTGGAGCCAAGATTAAAGTTGCTGACAGAAAACAAACAGGATAAAAGGTCATTCAAAGGCAGCTTTTAAATATGCATGAGAATACAAAATATATAGCACAGAGCATACATCTTCATCAAACATAGTAGTCCGTGATCCCGCAGTTCCTACCGAACCGGTTTGGGGTGGGTTTTCTCCAATTGCAAATGCCTAGTAAGGCCTATTCATGAGGGAAAGGTTTAACTTACAAATATTCTGTGATCTATTTAAAACCTCCGTCTGAGGTACGTAATAAATACACATACAATCACTACTATACACATACGTTCTGAGGTACATGGATGCACTCGGACATACACATATGCTGTGCAAACATTTATGAGGTAAATCGGTTAAACATCAATTAAAATTCAAGATAAAACATCCCACCTGCCTACGGTGAGAATCGAACACATTCTGGGAAGGCTAATTGTGCTATATCATGAACATTCCGAGGTAACAATGAACCGCATTTACTATTTTCATTTCTTAACATTCTGCAGTACAAATGCTGTCAACACAAATTCAACAACATAAATATTTGCATGAAAACTATATATGCTAACACTTCATTTATAACATTCTGCTTCCAATTATACATATATTCTAAAAATGTATGATCCTTTGAAAGCAAAAGTAGAAATACAAAAAGAGAACATGTGCAGACTCGGTTTTTGTGAGTCTGGTCAAGAGTAATAATTAAAAGTGCAGCACTACTCACGCCATCTAGCACCGGCTTAAGCAGTATTTAATTTCAAAACTAATAACATCAAAATAAATGATGCCGAAGGACCAGAAAAAATAACAGATTTGTGTTTTACCTTTTGGGAGATTTTAAACTAGACCTTAAACAACTCAATAGATGTATCTTTCAAAACTGCATTTGTGCGCGAACTTTGATCTTGAAAGGTGAGGTTTGCCTAGACCTAATCCCATTAAATAGATAAAGCGTAAACAGATGCATGTGTTCACTAACATGGCGTTTCGATTTCATCTGCTTCAAACGTTGGAATCAAGAGTACAGTTGCCGATAGAAAATAAACAGGACAAAACAGGTCACTAAAAGGCAACACTTAAATATGTATTAAAACCTCTGTCTGAGGTACGTATGTAAATACACATACCATCAATACTATATATAGTCGTACTGAAGTAGTTTTATGCACACATAGATGCTGTAATACACATTATGAGTATGAGGTACAACGTCAAACATCAGATACTGAAGTTTTATGGTTATAATTATGTCCTATAATAGATATATTAAGATATCTAAGCAGAAAACAAACCGGACAACACTGTCTAGTTGTGTACACACACATACACAGATGCTATGCACACATTATGAGGTACAAGCGTCAACGATCATTTGCTGATTTTTTAAGTTTATCATTATGTCCTATGTAACACTGTTATAAGATAATTAAATACTGGCCGTTTCAAAATTATGCTTAACTAGGTAGACTGAGCTATACTTAAGTATAAGGTAGATGAAAATCACTCTATAAAAAAACTAATCAAAATGAAATATTTTATTCCTACACTCTTAATAGATGCTTAGTCTCAAATACCAACGCCTATATACTTACAATCATTCAAACTACAACACAAAGTTTCAGAATACAAACACTACTTTTGAAAACTGTTTCCAAACTGCCTATCTCAACAAAAATGCGTAAAATAAAAAAACAACTTCCTCTACATAATCAGTGCAGATTATTTTCTCTACATCACCGTGGACTATCCAATCTGCCAACAGTGAGAAGCGAGCACATACGGGAAAGGTTATCTGTGTGTTATATCATGAACATTCAGAGGTAACAATGAACCACTATTTCCATTTCTTAACATTCTGCAGTATAAATGTTGTCATCACAAATATAACAACATGCATATATCCTTGACAACGATATTTGCAAAACTCATGTATAGCAATCCGACTTGCAGTTCTAAAAGTAATTATACAGGTTTATGATTACCTCTGTGCGAATCTGCAGAATCTCCTTTTAATAATGCACCAGAATGTTCTTCAGCTGGCTTCAAGACATGTACAGTTGCTGTAAGACTGTAAGCATCTGTAAAAATAAAAATTTAACAAAGCAGTGTTTAGGTTTATTTACATAACAAAATGCTAGACAGTTTAATGTTCCTCCAAAGATAACGTTTTACTTATAAAACATGTCATTGGCGCATGAGCATATCAACAATTAAGCCTCTAAAAAGCAAAAGCCAACATTATTATTCTGCAATCATTGATCTTTTATCACAAAGAGTGATTGTGACCTTGACATTAAACCACTCAATAGATGCATCTTTAAAACTTGCATTTGTACACTAACTTTGATCCTGAAGGGTGTATTTGACCTTTACCTGATCCCAATAAATAGATAAAGCTTTAACAGGTGCATGTATATACTAACATGAAGTTTCTATTTCAAAAGTTGGAGTCAACGTTTAAGTTGCTGACAGAAAACAAACAGGACAAAACGTTCACCCAAAGGCAGCATATAATATGCATGAGAATACAAAATAGAATGCACAGAGCATGTATCTTCAGAAAACAGAATAGTCCGTGATCTCCTTGTTCCTACAGAACCAGTCTGGTCTGAGTCTTCTCCGATTGCAAATGCCTACTAGGGCATATTCATTGGGGAAAAGGGAAACATTAAAATATTCTGTGATCCATTTAAAATCTCTGTATGAGGTACGTTAGAAATACGCATAACATCAATATTATACGCAGACGTTCTGAGGTACGTTCTGAGGTACATTTATGCACTTATACATTCAAAAATGCTATGCAAACATTATGAGGTAAAAGGGTCAAACATCACTTTTGCTGTTACATATTGTTTCTATACTGTCGTTTCTCATCTAAAATGTTTGATACAAAATAGATTTTCTCTGCATAATCTGTGCAGATTATTTTCTCTACATAGAAAATAAGCATCCAATGCAAACTCGGTTTCGTGAGTCTGTTTATGAGTAATAATTAAAGGGGCAACACTACTCACGCCACCTAGTACCGGTTTAAGCAGTTTTCAAATTTCAAAACTAATGACATCAAATTAAATGATCCTGAAGAACAAGAAACATTAACAGATTTGTGTTCTACCTTTTGAGAGTGATGTTGAGCTAGACCTTAAACAACTCAATAGATGTATCTTTAAAAACTGCATTTGTTCACAAACTTTGATTCTGAAAGGTGACGTTGACTTTGACCTAAAATATTAAATGGATAAAGCTGGAACAGATGCCTGTGTACACCAACATGAAGTTTCTTTTTCATCTGCTTCAAAAGTAGGAGTCAAGATTAAAGTTGCTGATAGAAAACAAAAAGGACTAAACAGGTCACTCAAAGGCAACATTTATATATGTATTAAAACCTCTGTCTGAAGTACTTATATAAATACTCATACCATCAATACTATACATAGACGTTCGGAGGTAGTTTTATGCACGCACACATACATACACAGATGCTGTGCAAACCTTATGAGGTACAAGCGTCAACATCAGTTACTGAAGTTTTATGGTTATAAATATGTCCTTTGGGGCAGAGTTTTATTAAGATATCTAACAGCAAAAGTTAAAATGCAAAATGAGAAAATTACAGACTCGGTTTTATTGAGTCTGTTGATGAGTAGTAATTAAAACTGCAACACTACTCACGCCCCCTAGCACCGGCTGAAGCATTATTCAATTTTACAAACAAATAAGATCAAAACTAATGACCCCAAAGGACTAGAAAATATAACGACACTGAGAATGAAGTACGGGGCGACCTTTACAGCCGCCAAACAAGCACTTCACACCTGCTGTTGTGAAGTAACACGAATTTTGAAAACTGTTTCTAAACTGCCTATATCAACTAAAATGCTTAAAACAAAAAATCTTTCTCTGCATTATCTGTGCTGATTACTTTCTCTACATCACCATAGACTATCCATCTGCCTACACATACTGGAAAGTTTATCTAACTGTGTGTTATAGTATGACCATTCCGAGGTAACAATGAACCACGGTTCCTTTTTTCATTTCTTAAAATTCTGCAATACAAATGATTAATAACATGCATATTTGCATGGAAACGATACTTTAAAACATTTCTGTTGTAACAATATTCGTTACAATTATACATGATATTATAAAAATCGGTGTTTTACCTTTGTGAGAATCTGCAGATTATCCTTTTGATAATGCACCTGAAGTTTCTTTGACTGGCTTCAAGACTTGTATAGTTGCTGTAAGATTGTCAGCGTCTGTATAAATAATAATTCCACAAAGAAAGTTTAGTAAGTAACAAAATGCTCGACAGTTTTTTTTCTTCGAAAGAAAACGTTTTACTGTAAGATATGGCATTGGCCATACCTCACTCAAATGATGAAACTCTTTGAGATGCACGAACACATCCATAATTTAGGTTCCGTATATAGCTTAAAAAGTTCTTTGTTATCTACGTTGACGTACGTATATAAATACACATAACATCAATACTATACATAGACATTCTGAGGTAGTTTTATGCTCACACACATACATACACAGATATGATTCAAACATTATGAGGTACAAGCGTAAAACATCAGTTTTATGGCTATAATTGTGTCCTATGGAGCACAGTCATAAGATATTTAAACAGAAACAAATAGGACAAAATGTCACTCAAATACAGCATTTTAATATGCATAAGAATACAAAATATAGAGCACAAAACATATATCTTAAACAATCAAAGTAGACACTAATCTGACCGCTCCTACCGAACCAGTCTGGTCTGGGTCTTCTCCGATTGCAAAGGCCTAGTAAGGAGTATTCATGGAGAAAAGTATGGAACGCTGCAGCTGTCTTATTCTGAGGTCGGAAATGTTGAAACAGTATGTCGTCATGTCAAATGCATACGCTGTCCTGTTGAACTATTATTTTATTATGTCAAACGCGTAAGCTGTCTTCTTCAAAACAAGTGCTGTTAAGTTAAATTTTTATTTTTATGTCATTGTTTTCAATAGATACGTCATCTTGTTATGTGATAATGTCAGTTATGTAAGCTATCTTCTTATAATCACAAGCCATTATGTTAAACTTGTATATTATCCTGTTGAATGGGTACGTTGTTCTGTTCACTGAATTAGTGATCATGATGAATGTGCGTGTTGTCTTGTTCTAATAGCATGTCATTGTCTTATTTGACCTTGACCTCGAACATTAATAAAACATTGTCAGAAGCATATCCCCTATACTATTGCATCTAATATTACCAAATTTGGTGTACGAATACAACTGGAGATTGCAGAGTGTCGCGTACCACTTTCTTTTCTTTGGCCTTGACCTTGATCTCTCTGACCTTGAACATTTAAAAAACCTTGTCCAGAGCATATCGCCTCTACTATATCATCTAGGATTACCAAACTTGGTGTATGGATACATCTTGAAGTTGCGGAGTGTCGCGTACCACTTTCACTTCTCTAACCTTGACTTCTCTTGACATTGAACATTAAAAAACTTGTCTGGGTCATATTTCCTGTACTAAATCATCTAGGATTACCAAATTTTGTGTATGGATACATCTTGAGGTTAAGAAATGTCGCGTACCACTTTCACTTCTCTGACATTAACCTTGACCTCGCTGACCATGGACATTAAAAAACCTTGTCCGGAGCATATCACCTATATTACATCTTCTACGATTACTAAACTTGGTGTATGGATTTATATTGGGAGTGTTGAGTATCGCACACAAATTAAAGGTCTCTTTGACCTTGATATTTGATATTGAACATTAAAAAACCTTGTCTGGAGCATATCTATTATACTTTATCAACTAGGATTACTAAACTTGGTGTATGGATACAGCATGAGGTTACTTTCATATCCATGTGATCTTGACTTTGATAATGCTTTGTGGTGGATTTCGTGTCTCTGTGACCTTCATTTCCGACCTTGAACATATAAAAAACTCAACTGGACTTTGCCATTTTACTGACAAGCATACAGCGGGAGCGTTTGTTTCCTATGGACACATCTAGTCTAGTTATTGTTTCCAATTTCGTGACATTCTCGAAAAAGTCGAGTGCGCTGTCCTCCGACAGCTCTTGTAAAACTTAAAAACAACTTTAGATTAATTTCATCCAGCATTATATTAAAACATTGAATTTTTCTTATCATTGGAAATCTTTCATAGATTTCTAATACGGTATATATCCTATATGTGCAAAAATATTTTGTAAAATGAAAATATTTTCCGACACTTTTTACAAGGAAATCGGAATTGCAGAAAAATGTATGCCTGAATATAAAATAACAATTTGTAGACGTTTATATCTTCTAGTCATTAAGAATTTTACATGCTGAATAACATAATGGCATACCGTTTGAACAAGACAACACGCACATTCAACATGATCACTGTTTCAGTGTACTGAACAACGTAGCCCTTCAACAGGATAACAAATTAACATATCAGTTTAACATAATGGCATATAGTTATAACAAGATAGCTTACAAAACTGACATAATCACATTTGAATTTAACAAAATGACGTATTTTCGTAAGAAAATGAAGTATGTATTTAACATAATGACATAGCAATGTAACATAAAACACTTGTTTTGAAGAAGACAACTTATAATCACATATATTATATAATCACATTGGAATTTAACCCGATGACGTATGTGTTCAACTGAATGACATAACAAATTAACATAACAACACTTGTATTGAAGAAGACAACTTACCCATTTGATCTAATAGCATAGTAGTTTGACATAAGAGCATGTTAGTTCAACAGGATAGCATATGTATTTGACATAACGACATACTGTTTCATGAAGACCACATGCTGAATAACATAATGACATGCTGTTTGAACAAGACAACATGCACATTCAACATAATCACTATTTCATTGAACAAAACAACGTACCCCTTCAACAGGATAACAAATTAATTTAATAAATGACATATGGTTATAACAAGATGTAATCACATTGGAATTTAACCCGATGACGTATGTGTTCAACCGAATGACATAACAAATTAACATAACAACACTTGTATTGAAGAAGACAACTTACCCATTTGATCTAATAGCATAGTAGTTTAACAACTTAAATGCATCTTTAAAAACTGCATTTGTGCACAAACTTTGATCTTGAAAGGTGACGTTGACCCTGACCTAATCCCATTAAATAGATAAAGCTTAAACAGATGCATGTGTACACTAACATGAAGTTTCTATTTCATATGCTTCAAAAGTAGGTGGCAATCAAGTTGCTGATAGAAAACAAACAGGACTAAACAGGTCACTCAAAGGCAACATTCAAACCTCTGTCTGAGGTATGTACATGTATATACATACACATACCATCAATACTATACATAGACGTTCTGAGGTAATTTTATGCACACATACATTCACAGATGCTCTACAAACATTATGAGGTACAAGCTTCAAACATCACTTACTGAAGTTTTATGGTTATATTTATATCCTTTGGAGCACAGTTATATTAAGATATCTAAACAGAAACCAAACCGGACAAAAATGTCATTCAAATACAGCATTTTAATATGCATAAGAATACAAAAAATATACAAAGCATATTTCTTAAACAAACAAAGTAGACCCAGACGTACGTTATAATACACATATCATCAATACTATACACACATGTTCTGAGGTACATTTATGAACACACACATACATAGATGCTATGCAAACATTATGAGGTACAAGCGTCAACGATCAATTACTGAATTTTTAAGTTTATCATTATGTCCGATGAAACATTGTTATAAGATAATTAAATACTGGCCGTTTCAAAATTATGCTTAGCTAATTAGACTGAGCTATACTTAAGTAAGTTTATTAAAATAGTCTTAAGCAGATGAAAGTCACTCAAATTAAAAACTTTTCTACGTTTCATTAGCTAAGCAGACTGAGTAATACCTCGCCATAGATCATCCAATCTGTGGGAATATAGAACTTTATCTGGGAAGGCTTACTGACTGTGTGTTATATCATGAACGTTCCTAGGTAACAATGAAACCCAATTTCCATTTCTTAACATTCTGCAGTACAAATGTTATTCACACAAATTTAGCACAATGCATATATGCTTGACAAGGATATTTGCAAAATCTGTTTGTAACAATCTGCCTTGCAGATATACAAGTAATTATACAGGTTTATGATTACCTTTGTGAGAATCTACAGAATGTCCTTTTGATAAGAAACCGGAATGTCCTTCGGCTGACTTCAAAACCTGTACAGCTGCTGTAAGATTGTCAGGCATCTGTATAAATAATAATTAAATAAAGCAGTGCTTGATTTACATAGCAAACTACTATACAATTTACTTTTCCTGCAAAGGTAACGTTTTACTTAAAGACATGGTATTGGCAGATGAGCAAATCAACAATTAAGCCTCTAAAGAGGCAAACGCCAACACTATTCTTTTTCTGCAATCATTGATATTTTATCACAAAGAGTGATTGTAACCTAGACCTTAACCCACCCAATAAATGCATCTTTAAAACCTGCATTTGTACACTAAATTTGATCCTGCAAGCTGTATTTGACATTTATCTGATCCCATTAAATAGATACAGCTTTAACAGATGCATGTATATACTAACAGAAAGTTTCTATTTCATCTATTTCGAAAGTTGGGGTCAGAAAACAAACAGAACAAAAAGTTCAACAAAGGCAGCATGTACATATGCATGAGAATACCAAATATAAAGCACAGAACATGTATCGTCAGCAAACAGAATATTCCGTGATCTCACAGTTCCTACCGAACCAGTTTGGGCTGGGTCTTCTCCGGTTGCAAAGGCCTAGTAAGGCGTATTTATGGGGAAAGGGTTGACATACAATTATTCTGTGGTTCATTTAAAACCTCTGTCTGATGTACGTAATAAACAAACATAACATAAATACTATACGCAGACGTTCTGAGGTACATTTATGGATTCACACATACACAGATGCTGTGTAAACATTATGAGGTAAAAGGGTCAAACATCAGTTACTGAAGATTTAGGGTTAAAAAATGCTTCATACTGTCGTTTGTCATCTAAAATGTTTGATACAAAATAGGGTTTCTCTGCATAACCAGTGCAGATTATTTTGTCTACATCAAGAAACAATATCTAATCTACCTATGGTGAGAATCGACACATTCTAAAAAGGCTACTACTGTGTGTTATATCATGAACATTCCGAGGTAACAATGAATCACATTTACTATTTTCATTTCTTAACATTCTGTAGTACAAATGCTGTCAACACAAACTTAACAATATGCACATTTGCATGAAAACGATATATGCTAACACTTCTTTTATAACATTCTGCAATCTAATTATGCATGTATTCTGAAAATGTGTTACCCTTCGGAAGCAAAACTAGAAAGGCAAAAAGAAAACATTTGCAGACTCAGTTTTTGTGAGTCTGTTCAAGCGTAATAATTAAAAGTGCAACACTACTCACGTCATCTAGCACTGGTTTAAGCAGTATTCAATTTTCAAAACTAGTGACATCAAAATAAATGATCCCGAATGACATGACAAATTAACAGATATGTGGTTTACCTTTTGAGAGTAATTTTGACCTAGACCTTAAACAACTTAAATGCATCTTTAAAAATTGCATTTGTGCACAAACTTTGATCTTGAAAGGTGACGTTGACCCTGACCTAATCCCATTAAATAGATAAAGCTTAAACAGATGCATGTGTACGCTAACATGAAGTTTCTATTTCATCTGCTTCAAAAGTAGGTGACAAGATTAAAGTTACTGATAGAAAACAAACAGGACTAAACAGGTCACTCAAAGGCAACATTCAAACCTCTGTCTGAGGTATGTACATGTATATACATACACATACCATCAATACTATACATAGACGTTCTGAGGTAATTTTATGCACACATACATTCACAGATGCTCTACAAACATTATGAGGTACAAGCTTCAAACATCACTTACTGAAGTTTTATGGTTATATTTATATCCTTTGGAGCACAGTTATATTAAGATATCTAAACAGAAACCAAACCGGACAAAAATGTCATTCAAATACAGCATTTTAATATGCATAAGAATACAAAAAATATACAAAGCATATTTCTTAAACAAACAAAGTAGACCCAGACGTACGTTATAATACACATACCATCAATACTATACACACATGTTCTGAGGTACATTTATGAACACACACATACATAGATGCTATGCAAACATTATGAGGTACAAGCGTCAAACATCAATTACTGAATTTTTAAGTTTATCATTACGTCCTATGAAACATTGTTATAAGATAATTAAATACTGGCCGTTTCAAAATTATGCTTAGCTAATTAGACTGATCTATACTTAAGTAAGGTTATTAAAATAGTCTTAGGCAGATGAAAGTTACTTAAATTAAAAACTTTTCTACGTTTCATTAGCTAAGCAGACTGAGTAATACCTCGCATTTGATCATCCAATCTGCGGGAATATAGAACTTTATCTGGGAAGGCTTACTGACTGTGTGTTATATCATGAACGTTCCTAGGTAACAATGAAACCCAATTTCCATTTCTTAACATTCTGCAGTACAAATGTTATTCACACAAATTTAGCACAATGCATATATGCTTGACAAGGATATTTGCAAAATCCGTTTGTAACAATCTGCCTTGCAGATATACAAGTAATTGTGCAGGTTAATGATTACCTTTGTGAGAATCTACAGAATGTCCTTTTGATAAGAAACCGGGATGTCCTTCGGCTGACTTCAAAACATGTACAGTTGCTGTAAGATTGTCAGGCATCTGTATAAATAACAATTAAACAAAACAGTGCTTGATTTACATAGCAAACTACTATACAATTTACTTTTCCTGCAAAGGTAACGTTTTACTTAAAGACATGGTATTGGCAGATGAGCAAATCAACAATTAAGCCTCTAAAGAGGCAAACGCCAACACTATTCTTTTTCTGCAATCATCGATATTTTATCACAAAGAGTGATTGTAACCTAGACCTTAACCCACCCAATAAATGTATCTTTAAAACCTGCATTTGTACACTAAATTTGATCCTGCAAGCTGTATTTGACATTTATCTGATCCCATTAAATAGATACAGCTTTAACAGATGCATGTATATACTAACAGAAAGTTTCTATTTCATCTATTTCAAAAGTTGGGGTCAGAAAACAAACAGGACAAAAAGTTCAACAAAGGCAGCATGTACATATGCATGAGAATACCAAATATAAAGCACAGAACATGTATCGTCAGCAAACAGAATATTCCGTGATCTCACAGTTCCTACCGAACCAGTTTGGGCTGGGTCTTCTCCGGTTGCAAAGGCCTAGTAAGGCGTATTTATGGGGAAAGGGTTGACATACAACTATTCTGTGGTTCATTTAAAACCTCTGTCTGATGTACGTAATAAACAAACATAACATAAATACTATACGCAGACGTTCTGAGGTACATTTATGGATTCACACATACACAGATGCTGTGTAAACATTATGAGGTAAAAGGGTCAAACATCAGTTACTGAAGATTTAGGGTTAAAAAATGCTTCATACTGTCGTTTGTCATCTAAAATGTTTGATACAAAATAGGGTTTCTCTGCATAACCAGTGCAGATTATTTTGTCTACATCAAGAAACAATATCCAATCTACCTACGGTGAGAATCGACACATTCTAGGAAGGCTACTACTGTGTGTTATATCATGAACATTCCGAGGTAACAATGAACCACATTTACTATTTTCATTTCTTAACATTCTGTAGTACAAATGCTGTCAACACAAACTTAACAATATGCACATTTGCATGAAAACGATATATGCTAACACTTCTTTTATAACATTCTGCAATCTAATTATGCATGTATTCTGAAAATGTGTTACCCTTCGGAAGCAAAACTAGAAAGGCAAAAAGAAAACATTTGCAGACTCAGTTTTTGTGAGTCTGTTCAAGAGTAATAATTAAAAGTGCAACACTACTCACGTCATCTAGCACTGGTTTAAGCAGTATTCAATTTTCAAAACTAATGACATCAAAATAAATGATCCCGAATTACATGACAAATTAACAGATATGTGGTTTACCTTTTGAGAGTAATTTTGACCTAGACCTTAAACAACTTAAATGCATCTTTAAAAACTGCATTTGTGCACAAACTTTGATCTTGAAAGGTGACGTTGACCCTGACCTAATCCCATTAAATAGATAAAGCTTAAACAGATGTATGTGTACACTAACATGAAGTTTCCATTTCATCTGTTTCAAAAGTAGGTGTCAAGATTAAAGTTGCTGATAGAAAACAAACAGGACTAAACAGGTCACTCAAAGGCAACATTCAAACCTCTGTCTGAGGTATGTACATGTATATACATACACATACCATCAATACTATACATAGACGTTCTGAGGTAATTTTGTGCACACATACATTCACAGATGCTCTGCAAACATTATGAGGTACAAGCTTCAAACATCACTTACTGAAGTTTTATGGTTATATTTATATCCTTTGGAGCACAGTTATATTAAGATATCTAAACAGAAACCAAACCGGACAAAAATGTCATTCAAATACAGCATTTTAATATGCATAAGAATACAAAAAATATACAAAGTATATTTCTTAAACAAACAAAGTAGACCCTGACGTACGTTATAATACACATACCATCAATACTATACACACATTGTCTGAGGTACATTTATGAACGCACACATACATAGATGTTATGCAAACATTATGAGGTACAAGCGTCAAACATCAATTACTGAATTTTTAAGTTTATCATTATGTCCGATGAAACATTGTTATAAGATAATTAAATACTGGCCGTTTGTAAATTATGCTTAGCTAATTAGACTGAGCTATACTTAAGTAAGTTTATTAAAATAGTCTTAGGCAGATGAAAGTCACTCAAATTAAAAACTTTTCTACGTTTCATTAGCTAAGCAGACTGAGTAATACCTCGCCATAGATCATCCAATCTGTGGGAATATAGAACTTTATCTGGGAAGGCTTACTGACTGTGTGTTATATCATGAACGTTCCGAGGTAACAATGAAACCCAATTTCCATTTCTTAACATTCTGCAGTACAAATGTTATTCACACAAATTTAGCACAATGCATATATGCTTGACAAGGATATTTGCAAAATCCGTTTGTAACAATCTACCTTGCAGATATACAAGTAATTATGCAGTTTAATGATTACCTTTGTGAGAATCTACAGAATGTCCTTTTGATAAGAAACCGGAATGTCCTTCGGCTGACTTCAAAACCTGTACAGTTGCTGTAAGATTGTCAGGCATCTGTAGAAATAACAATTAAACAAAGCAGTGCTTGATTTACATAGCAAACTACTAGACAATTTTACTTTCCTGCAAAGTTAACGTTTTACTTAAAGACATGGTATTGGCAGATGAGCAAATCAACAATTAAGCCTCTAAAGAGGCAAACGCCAACACTATTCTTTTTCTACAATCATTGATATTTTATCACAAAGAGTGATTGTAACCTAGACCTTAACCCACCCAATAAATGCATCTTTAAAACCTGCATTCGTACACTAAATTTGATCCTGCAAGCTGTATTTGACCTTTATCTGATCCCATTAAATAGATACAGCTTTAACAGATGCATGTATATACTAACAGAAAGTTTCTATTTCATCTATTTCAAAAGTTGGGGTCAGAAAACAAACAGGACAAAAAGTTCAACAAAGGCAGCATGTACATATGCATGAGAATACCAAATATAAAGCACAGAACATGTATCGTCAGCAAACAGAATATTCCGTGATCTCACAGTTCCTACCGAACCAGTTTGGGCTGGGTCTTCTCCGGTTGCAAAGGCCTAGTAAGGCGTATTTATGGGGAAAGGGTTGACATACAACTATTCTGTGGTTCATTTAAAACCTCTGTCTGATGTACGTAATAAACAAACATAACATAAATACTATACGCAGACGTTCTGAGGTACATTTATGGATTCACACATACACAGATGCTGTGTAAACATTATGAGGTAAAAGGGTCAAACATCAGTTGCTGCAGTTTTACGGTTAAAATTGTTTTATACTGCCGTGTCTCATCTAAAATGTTTGAAACAAAACAGTTTTTCTCTGCATAATCAGTGCAGATTATTTGCTCTTCATCAAGAAAGAACTCCAATCTGCCTACGGTGAGAATCGAACACATTCTAGGAAACTAACTGTGTTATATCATGAACATTCCGAGGTAACAATGAACCACATCTTCTATTTTCATTTCTGAACAATCTGCAGTACAAATGCTGTCAACACAAATTTCAACGACATGCATATTTGCATGAAAACTATATATGCTAACACTTCCTTTATAACAATTTGCGTTACAATGATACATCCATGTATATTCTGAAAATGGGTGAACCTTCGAAAGCAAAAGTAGAAATGCAAAAAGAGAAAATTGCAGACTTGGTTTTATTGAGTATGTTCATGAGTAGTAATTACAAGTGCAATACTACTCACGCCCCTAGCACCGGCTTAAGCAGTATTCAATTTTAAAGACTAATAGCATCGAAACTAATAATCCCGAAGAACAATAAAATTACCTTTTGAGAGTGATTTTGACTCAGACCTTAAACCACACGATGTTTTAAAAGATACAGCATATAAAATAGCTGCAGACGGTAACGTTTGAGTCGAAAAATTTAATCACTGAGCATTCATAAACTCTATATCAATATTGACAGAATTTGTAAAGCAATGGTCGACGGCGCTGTACTAATGGCAACTCAAGTTAATGATATGGTAAACGCGCAGCAGGTGTGTTTCTTTTGTTTCGATTTATAGTTAAGGTACGTTTTTAACATAAGATTTGTTTAATGTAACTGACATACCTTTCTCAGATTATTGCTGAGTTCCGTGTTGCCATTGTACCACAAGCTTCGACAAGATTCGCTCGCTTGCAATCTCAGTAAAATGAAACTCTCCTTTATTCGTTTAAGCACGGACTCATAAATAATCCGTGGTACCAGCAGTCACTGTCCATAGGTCAGAGGAGATAAGATTAACCTCTCTTCCATTTAACCTTTAGTCTGCTAATTTGGGCGAATTTGTGATGAAGTTTGTAAACAGTTTTGGTCCAAATGAGACAACGATTAAATCGGCGTCTCATTAGGATCCAAACTGTTTGAAATCCAAACTGTTTTGTTTTTGGTTTTTATTGTAAACAAAGGGAATATAACTTGTATTTTTACAGCTGAAGCAGATGAAGGTTTGAGATACTAATGTATTTATGAAATATGCAGAGAGTATTTGAGAACTAGGTCCTCCTTTAGGTATAATGCAACTATTTTATTTCATGATAAGGAAATGTGATGTTATCATGCATTATTATTGTTATTTTTCCATGCATATGCATATCGTTTAGATTATGCGAAATGTAAATTTATGTAAAAAAACTGAGCAGACCATTTAAGAATCAGCAATAATCAATAAGTACAGTAAAACCTCTCTTAACCGGCCGTTAAATGTAGTATGAATATCGGTCTTCGAGACAGGTGGCACCTTAATGCAGGATGAAAGTCATGCAGAAAGCTCCTCTAGGAGCTTTCTGCATGACTTTCACTCTACATTAAGCAGCCACCTGCATAAAAGTATCTAAATTGTTATCTACTAGAATTCCGGTTAAGAGAGGTTATACTGTAATAATTAATATGCAATACCGGCGAATATTGGGGAATACCTGACTTAATATTATGCTCCAGCTTACTATGTTGTTTTCTATATTTAGTGTCCTAGAACAGTTTGTATTCTATATGAAACTTATAGCAATATAACATTCTTTAGCAAGGTTTCCAAGTTTTACTTGTTTGTTGGTATAGATTGTGAGTACTGGTAAACATTATTAAACTGACATTCATGTATATTTTTATATTTTCGTGGGAATCGATAAGATCCACACATATGTGAATCTGCAGTACTTCTTTATTTATACCAGAAGTGATTATAAAAGTGACAATCGGAATGCTAAGAAGTATGCGTGTCAGTTCAATAATCGTTACTAATATTACGTCTTGATGTTCAGGTTCCAATTTCTCAGAACGCAGAGTAGATCTTTAGAATCGCATTTCTGAAAACAAAATATATCCACGACTGATCAACTTTGTGATCATTCATAATTTAGCTCCTATCTCAAGAAAAGGGTTTCTCAAAACAAATAAGGAGCTAGTAGTGATCATAGCTCATAAAAACTTTACGTCTCCATTCTACTACTCGTCTTATTCCACCAGGGTTCGGAATATCTGAAGTGTCCCGAGTGCCATCGTATAAGTTTCCCCGGCTTTACTCCGAACACTGACGGAAAACGACGAGTAGTTACGATTGGCGCTATTTTGTCTTTTTCTACACGTGTTTAAAACCAACGAACAGGTGAAATGTAAGAATCCTCTCCTGAAGGTATCTGCATAAACCTGACCGGGAATTCATTAATTTAAAGAAAATGGTAACGATACAGGCATTGCTTTTGTGAGACATGACTCAAGATAAGACAGGAATAATATTCGTATTATTGAGTGAATGTTACAATATGAAATTAACTTATTCTTTTGAATAGATCTATGTTTTAATTTTTTTCCGAAAATGTGCATCTTCCGGGATGAAGGGAAATTTGCTCGTTAGACAAGTTAAATATGGTAAAATTACGTTATACTGCAGGTCATCTTGTTCGAGTGGTCTAACAAGCTGTCTGTAACACAATGAAGACTAATAAGCCAGTGGATCGAATCTTTTTTCTTCCGTTTCCCCATCTTCGTCACATTTTATATAGAAATGTATAATATATCAACCACTGGAAGAAGTTTTAAGCTACAAATATATTTTTTCTCCTTGACCCCCTCCCCCCCGCCATTACACCCCCCCCCCCCCACACACACACACACACACACAATATTGAAAACGCTCCTACGCCTATGTAGTATAATTACCATCCCTGTCAGTATTCGAAGTACCTTGAAATTTGAAATTCCTTTCTTACATTTACATAAACATAGTTCTCAAGAAATATCCATGGGAAATAGTGTTTAAAGCGAAATCAGACTTTCCAGCTTACGGCAGTTCAGATTCATTAGTAGTTTGATCAGATGCTTGATAACTGTGTACAAACAATCCGACCAGTGGTTAGTTTACAAGAACACTACACACTCTCATGAGAACTATTGCATGTGTTGACTTTATGGATTGATTCCATTTATAAGCTCTATCTGACCAAGTAGATTTAATCAGCATTTACTTGAGTGTTTCACAAGAGGTATACATTAACCTTTAGCTTGCTGATGAAAAATGCATTAGGTTATTCTTGAGTTTAAAAAATAAGATTTCATTATTTTTTCATTTCTAAAAGAAGGGAAATTGTAGCCATTTTAGAAAGTAAAGAACGCAGTATCAAATTCCGTTAGCAAAAATAGCAGACCCTGATCAGACGGCTATAAAGGAACCGTCTGATCTGGGTCTACTCTGTAAGCAGATGCGTAAAAACACGTTTATATGAAGGAAAGGGTTTAACAAAACATATTACCGGAGATACATGGAATATATATGTAAGAATAAAAGTTCTCCATTTCTGACTATTAAATCGATTGACATGAAGGTTTCAAAATATTGCACAAAAGCGAAAAACCGGAACCAGAACGACTGGATAAGAAAACTTGACGAGAATCGATCGAGCTTGTCAAATGAAGCAAATTTGCTGTTGAGTGAGTGAGTGAGTGAGTGAGTGAGTGAATTTGTGAGTTGGGCTTTACGCCCGACCAACAGTATTTCTTGAGTACTTGAGACAAGTTATAGTGCTGCATCACTGGAATGCCCCTGTCGCGGGCACATGGCAAGGGCACCCCATCCAGTCTCATTATCCTGACACCGGGCCGACCAGTCCTAGAACTACCCTTTTAATGTCGAGCGTAGACAAGGGAGCTACTAGAACCAGCTTTTAATGACTTTTAGTCTGTCGCGGCCGGGGATCGAGTGGGTTCTCTGACCTTGTTTGTGTCACAGCCTAATGAATTAAATTTTCTATCATAACAAGCTACCGGAGAGATTTGGAATATATATGTAAGAACAAAAGTTGTTCAGTCCTAGCCAGTAAATCGATTGATATCAAGGTTTCGAACCTGAGACCTCAAAACCGTGCACTAGAGCGAAAATCCGAACCAAAAGTGCTAAGTGAAACAATGCGACAGCAAACGACAGGGCTTGTCTAATAAAGCAAAATTACTGTTTACACTATATTTCTATTTCCTATGGATCCTGAGTTATGCTGGATGTTCGCGAACTTTGAACGGAAATGGTTTTCGGTCCCGTTCTCGGCCGGTCGCATAAATAACCTAGTAAGTATCAATCGATAGGTCCCACCAGGACAAGTAACTTTCCAGTTTACTTTGGTTTTCTTTTTTTCTCCGTTCAAAGGTTATGACGGTTTTAATATTTCAATTTTGTTACCCCACCCACCTTCGTGCCGAGAGACCGGTGGTTGTCGGTCGTGTTATCCTGGTCCAGATGCAATCAAACCCAGGCTTGTAGCATATCGTTGTAAAAGTTTCAATGCAGTGGGTATGACACTATGGTCAAATGGACAACTCGGCTGAATACAAGTGGGTTGTCTGCCCTTGTTTGTGACACAGCCTAATGAATTAAATGTTCCCTTATAACAAGCTACCGGAGAGATTTGGAATATACATGTAAGAACAAAAGTCGTTAAGTCCTAGAAAATAATTAGATGGACATCAAGATTTCGACAGCAATCATTTAATGAATTAAATTTTCTCTTACAACAAACGACTGGAGAGATGTGGAATATATATAACCCATAAAGAAACATGCTAGGTGGGAAAGTGGAACTGAATTGACAGAGCCTTTTAAACGAAGCAGTTTTGTAGTTGTCACTATTTTTGCAATTCATACTGTTACGGAGTTATACCAGTTCAGAATTCCAGGTAGGGTTAATTACGTTTGACGTCATTTCCGATCAACTTTCAGGGACACTCCAACTTTTTAACCCCCCCCCGGGATTACGACACCAATCGTGACCTTTCAAGGTCGGGTTTCGGTCACCTTGACCCGACCTCTTACCCAGCAGTAATAAAAAAATTCTATGTCAAAAATCAGGAGTTGACATTTTGACACCATGTCAGGTATACTATTTAACAAGACACAAGTCCGCAACTTTCGTGTTCCCTTTATGACACTTTTATTTATTTTCCGATAATAGCGGTTTTGGTGTCAAAAGATGCGACATCAATGGTTCTTTAGATCCTGTGTATGTATCATTTCCGAAAACGTCCATATAAGGAAGTTATCGCATTTTTAGGCTGAATTTTGATAGGGTTTGGTGGTTGAAGTGTCGCTGACCGTATTTGGGCAATAAAAAACTTATCTTTTGACCGATTTCCATTATGAAGGTATCGGCGTGTAGGGCACGTTAAGACCTACAACATGACATGTCGTTTGATATTCTAGCTCTACGGGTTATCATTAAAAATTTAAAAAAAAAAAGTTAAAAACAGACACTTTCATATTTGCTCCTGTTACATCAAACGTTCATAACGCGCTTATTAATCAATATTTCCGTAATATGTTTTCATATAGTTGTAGAACTATTCAAGATGTTAAAAGTAAGTACTAACCAAGTGTCAACTCAGAGTTTTGATTAGGTTGCCAGTTATGACACAGATACCCCTAAATGGTTCCGGATTTGATCATTTTAAGGGGTTGGAACCTGATATCTCAGCCAATTTTCAATATTTTTTAAATATTTTTGCACCGACGTGTAGCTGCTTACTAGGCCTTTTAAATGGCACTAAATGTCTGTTCCCCGGTGTAAGCGTTCGTCCGTCCAAGCGCGAAAACCATTTTGGCGCCAAAACATTCCTTTGTTCTTTAGCGATTTCCGCCGTTTTGGGGGTCTTATTATTACATAATCCCTGCATATATTCTTTATATCTTTATACCAATATAAAGAACTGTTCTTGGGCATACTTTATGCATAAATATACTGGTCTGTCCGTTCTTGTGTATGTCTGTGCGAGGTTTTGAATTAGCTAAGTATCGCGAAAATTTCCGGTTTTTCCGAATTTCACGAACTTTGACCATCATTTCTGAACCGACCTCGCCATGTCTGCGCACTAAATTTATAATGCATATGTAGATCTTATTATAGTTATTCTATTGGTACTTAGTGTTTTACCGAAAATCTTCGATAAAGTTGGGTCTAGGTTCAATCCTGGACACCCGCTAAAGAGTCCAAAATGCACATTCTGGACCCTATTTAATGGAGCCCTGGGCTGTATGAACATTTATTTTTATTTTAAACCTACGTGTATGTATAAAGCAAGTTAGTCTCTACAAGCTGGTATTTTAATATACTTCGCACTGCTGTTCGTCCGTCCGTACACACCGTTCTATATGCCCCAATCGCTATATTTTGTGAAAATCAGGCCGTTTTTGGTCTCTTTTGAGGGTTATTTCTACATCAATTCTTTGTATATATATATTTTTTTACATATGTAGGTAGGTACTAAAGATATAAACAAAAGGACAGAGTTTGCGTAGAGTTTGGGACATTCATCCGTCCGTACAGCTTATAAAACGGCCAAATTCAGATATACGGAAAGTAAAAAAAATGCAATTTCAAATGCCCGTCTAAGGCATAATTTTTAGATATATAATATAATTTTGCATTCAGTGCAAATGCCCTATAATATACTTTACAAAAATACCATATGTTGCAATATTAACGTGTTTGTCCGACCGTACGCGCAGGAAATTCTCTAATCTGCGTCTAATTTTGTTATAAAAAGGGGTCGTTTTTATGACTTTTGAAACAGACTGTAGCCATAATAGGGTGGTATAGACTTATAAAATATACATGGGTATATAGTACAGGACATTTGCTAACCGTCTGCGTAGGGTTCAATGTCCGTCCGTTCATATGTCTGTCTGTGCGGGCCGTAAAAGATAGGGTTATTACTCGATCGTTGTTTTCTTTAATGAAATTAGCAATTTCAAATGCCCGTATAAGGCATAATTTTATAGACAGATAATATAGTTTTACATTCATTGCTAAGGCCCTATAATATACTTTACCAAAACACCAGATGTTGCAGTATTAATGTGTTTGTCCGACCGTACGCGCAGTGAATTCTCTCCTCGGAATCTATATTTTGCTATAATAACGGGTCGGTTTCATGACTTTTGACAAAGACTGTATCAATAACAGGGTTGTATAGACTTATAAATGCCCGTATAAGGCCTAATTTTATAGATAGATTATATAATTTTACATTCAGTCCAAAGGTCCATTCAGTCCAAAGATGTTATAAATAAGTACTAACCAAGTGTCAACTTAGAGTTTTAATTAGGTTGCCAGTTATGAAACAGATACCCCTAAATGGTTCCGGATTTGATCATTTTAAGGGGTTGGAACCTGATATCTCAGCCAATTTTCAATATTTTAAAAATATTTTTGCACCGACGTGTAGCTGCTAACTAGGCCTTAAAAATGACACTAAATGTCTGTTCCCTGGTGTAGGCGTTCGTCCGTCCGAGCGCGAAAGCCATTTTGGCGCCAAAACATTCCTTTGTTCTTTAGCGATTTCCGCCGTTTTGGGGGTCTTATTATTACATAATCCCTGCATATATTCTTTATATCTTTATACCAATATAAAGAACTGTTCTTAGGCATACTTTATGCATAAATATACTGGTCTGTCCGTTCTTGTGTATGTCTTTGCGAGGTCTTGAATTAGCTAAGTATCGCGAAAATTTCTGGTTTTTCCGAATTTCACGAATTTTGACCATCATTTCTGAACAGACCTCGCCATGTCTGCGCACTAAATTTATAATGCATATGTAGATCTTATTATAGTTATTCTATTGGTACTAAGTGTTTTACCGAAAATCATCGATAAAGTTGGGTCTAGGTTCAATCCTGGACACCCGCCAAAGAGTCCAAAATGCACATTCTGGACCCTATTTAATGGAGCCCTGGGCTGTATAAACATTTATTTTTATTTTAAACCTACGTGTATGTATAAAGCAAGTTAGTCTCTACAAGCTGGTATTTTAATATACTTCGCACGGCTGTTCGTCCGTCCGTACGCGCCATTCTATATGCCTCAATTGCTAATATTTTGTGAAAATCAGGCTGTTTTTGGTCTCTTTTGAGGGTTATTTCTACATAAATTCTTTGTATATATTATTTTTCTTTATAAACAAAAGTACAGAGTTTGCGTAGTGTTTGGGACATTCGTCCGTCCGTACAGCTTAAAAAACGGCCAAATTCAGATATACGGAAAGTAAAAAATGCAATTTCAAATGCCCGTCTAAGGCATAATTTTTAGATATATAATATAATTTTGCATTCAAAGGCCCTATAATATACTTTACAAAAATACCATATGTTGCAATCTTAACGTGTTTGTCCGACCGTACGCGCAGGAAATTCTCTAATCTGCGTCTAAATTTTGTTATAAAAAGGGGTCGTTTTTCATGACTTTTGACACAGACTGTATCCATAACAGGCTGGTATAGACTTATAATATATACATATATAGTACAGGATATTTGCTAACCGTCCGCGTAGGTTTGAATGTCCGTCTGTTCATCTGTCTGTCTGTGCGGACCGTACGGGAAGTTAGGAAGGTAGTTATTTCATTTTTCCGAGGGTTGAATTTTGATAGGGTTTGGTAGTTGAAGTGTCCCTGTCCGTATTTGGGCTATAAAAAATCTTATCGTTTCACTGATTCCAATTTAAAAGGTATCGGCGTGTAGGGCATAATATCTACAAAATGACATATGGTTTGATAGTCTAGCCATATGCGTTCTCCTTAAAAGTAAAACAAAATCATATTAAAAATAGACACTTCCTTAAATTGACGATTTATATCAAACGTTTATAACGCGCTTATAACTTATTCTTTCTGTAATATTTTTTCATGTACATGTAGAACTATTCCAGATGTAACAATTAAGGTCCTATCATGTGTCAACATGACACATACAACCAAATCGCTCAGGATTTGCTCATTTTAAGGGTTTGGAACCTGATATCCCAGTCATTTTACAATATTTTTTTCAATATTTCTGCACCGACTTGTAAATGCTTTCTAGGTCTTTCAAACGGCACTAAATTCACATTCCTCAGCGAAGGTGTTCGTCCGTCCGAGCGCGAAAACTCTTTTGGCGCCAAAACCGTTCTTTGTTCTTTAGCGATTTCCGCAGTTTTGTGGTCCCATTATTACATAATCCCTGCATATATTCTTTATATCTATATACCAATATAAAGAACTAATCTTGGACATAACTTATGCATACATATATGGGCCTGTCCGATCGTGTGTATGTCTGTACGAGGTTTTGAATTAGCCAAGAATCACGAAAATTACCTTTTTTCGAATTTTACGAGTTTTGACGGGCATTTCCAAACTTATCTCGCAATGTCTACGTACTTACAATGTAATTTATGATGCATATGTAGACTTAATTATGCGCATTCAATTGCCAAGTCTGATGTCCTTAAGTAAGATATCATAGGCGTCATTGATAGGCTTTTTGATAGCTGAGCTCAAAGATCAAACGTCGACGATATAGTAAAACTCGCTTGAAATACATACTGCTAACCTGCTAACACAGCCAATCTCTGACTGCTCCCTTCATCAGTATGTTGGAAATAAAACAAACACATACATACATACATACATACATACATACATACATACATACATACATACATACATACACCTACGCACTTAGGGGTTATTTAGAGGTAGATGTATGCATGTAGGGGTGGACGTACGTACATATGGTCGGAGAGACAGTCAGAAACACAAATACACAAACACATGAATATAGACAGACATGTTCATTTGGAGAAAAGAAAGTATAACATACTCGAACCATGATCCTCTGCTAAGCCATTCGTACGTAGGTACGTACGGATGGACGGACGGACATATAGACAGACAGACACGCAGAAACACAGGCAGACAGATAGACAGAGGCATGCAGGCATGCAGGTAGGTAGGCAGGCAGGTTGGCAGGCAGACAGAACAGACAGACAGACAGACAGGCAGGCAAGAAGGCAGACAGATAGACTGCCAACTCGAAACGCAAATCCAGGGACAGATATATAAACAGACAGACAGACAGGCTCACTGGGAAAAGGAAGTATAACGTATTCGAACCAGGGTCCTTTGATTCAGCCATTCGCATAAGGATAGGACTTGTTCACTACGTGAAAAAATCATTTCGGCAGTACTTTTCACATGTTGGGATGAGCATTCGATGCATCGTGTAGACCATATATAGCATCTTTCATCAAGCAGTAATTAGTAAATTAACAACAACAACAACAGTACATGTATACATTATTTATATACACATACATGAACATCGAAACCTAGCTTTCAAACGGGACAAATAATTCATATGGTAAAGTTTTTAGAGAATTGTGTTATATATAAGATGTTAGAAAAATACGATCTACAACTATTGTCTGCACACTATTGTGTCTTTGTGGTTGTTTTCGTCTGCAACTGCAGTTATTTTACTATTCAAACAGCTCGGGTCGAATTACATGGAATTTAATCTATATTAGCCTCAATGAGAGAGAGAGAGAGAGAGAGAGAGAGGGGGGGGGAGATATAGAAAGAGAAAGGGAGAGAGAGAGAGGAAAGAGAGAGATAGAGAGAGAGAGAGAGAGAGAGAGAGAGAGAGAGAGAGAGAGAGAGAGAGAGAGAGAGAGAGAGAGAGAAGAGAGAGAGAGACCTGCCATTCTGTCATGCTTAGTTTTTGTAGTACTTCGACTAATGAATATTATAGGAAATCACATAGAGACAGAAACTTTATGTTTCTTCTCTAATGCATTTAAGGATAATCAGTGTCTCCTCTGTTCGTAAGGCAAATCATTTACCGAATGTGATCAGATGGCACATTTTCGAAGCGACAGGTGGTCTGGTCTGGTCTGTTCCTGAGCGTATTGCTATGTCCTGTTGGTGGAACTCCAACAACAGGGCCCTACTGCAGGTACATGTAAATGCATGACATATTCTTACGTCATAAAAGTTTGCTTACGTTTACAGTTTGAGAGTCAAATATGTCAGAGCTGGATCACACGTCGGTGTCTTATTTGTGTCCAAACTGTTTGCGTAAAACAGCGTTCTTTAGGGCTAAACCTATTTGAATAATTAATAACCACAAAATCCCCTATGTATTGATCTGTAAACCAAACGTGTATGTATAGTGTGCAGCGTTTCCCTTACAATTCAGTACGGTCTGTTTAATTATATTAACATGCATTAATTAATCTTCAAGCTTCTCAAATAGCCAGTGCCGGGACTTGAACCCAGATGTCCTTCTCAACCGTAGACAAGAAGGTGTTCTACCATTAAACTACACTGACTGGATTGAACTTGCCTGTCTGAAGCTTTATTTACTAAAAGTTAATACATTCAGGAGGTTCTAAAAGAGTTAAGGAACCTTTTACTCTAAAATGCACCAACACTTTCCTTTTCTCATCATGATCTCTGTTTTTTTCTTAATTCAGTTTTTATTATTTATTAGTGTTGAATTTCGTATGGTGCTAGACGCTTTGTGATTTATCATGAATTATTTTTACTTTTCAACAGTGATGTGATAATGGTTTCTATGTCAGTGTGCTTCAGAAAATGAATAACATTGATCTGTGACGTAATGTGTATTATTGGTGTCTTACACGGATATAACGGATCATGGCTCATTAAAACATTCCAAATGTTCTGCTTTTATTATATAAAGTAATTTTCCCCGATATATCTGTTAATTAAAAGCACTAAACAATATTGCTGTCACTCTTTCTTCTATCTTGCTTAAACCATTTGCGTCCAGTGGATTCTTCCATGCTATATACATGTATTGGATTAGTCCATTTTATTTTTATCTAAGGGATGCATGGCCTAAATTTTCAATTTCGTTTGTTTTATATTGAAATTCCTGTAAGCAAATAGTGTAGACTCTGACCAGCCGTCGCATTACGCGGTGTCTGATCAGAGTCTACACTGTTTGCTTACTTCCCATTTATGGGATCGAGGACACAAATGGGTTAAGTATGTGTTAAACAGCCATTTAACGCTTGCGTAAAAACCTTCTTGTTCAATTTTATATCAGTATGTAATTAATTCCTCCATCCTTCATTTTTTGTACATGTGCATTGTGCCATATGAGGGCCGCAACTAATCGAATTTAGCATATAGCAAATGCATTTTCGGCGTTTTCTTCTTTGCAGAGCATAAATTCACAGCGGTCGAATGAAGTAGATTTATGTTCAGTATGTCGTATAATAAATAAAAATATCGATTCAAATTGAGTAACAACATTTATTGAAAATGGACAGTATGTAAGAGCACTGAACATTTGATTTGCTTCTACACAATTGGATCCGGATTTGGAGAACGATCGAGAGAGATATCAAATAAAGAGAGAATGGACAAAGATATTATACAAGAACGGTATCAATACTATTCAGAACATGGTTTAAATTGCTCCCATAGGCTATTACATACATGTGCTTATCTCACTGCTCCACTGCTAGTAACGTATAGAGCGCATGCGCGATGACTAACATAGCTGTCTTCTGCTCCACCACCAGTAACGTAAAGAGTGAATGCGTGATTACAAGAACACATGTCTGCAAAAAATTCAGAAGTGATCAAAATATATTCTATATTAAATCAACGTCTCTACAAACCTATTCTCGTACTGTCCAGATAAATATTTTTTTTGTCCAGTGCAATGTTGCAGATACACGGACTCGGAAGCAATCTCCTCGCACAGTTGTTATTTATAGACTCTTATCGTAGTGAGCAGTACAAGTGAAGGTTGAGTCATGCATGCGTGTAATGAAGCGTTTACAACTGCGCATGCTCAACCGAACTTATGGACACGCCCAGATATGAAACATGACTGTGTGCAAGCACACACGTCACACACGGATGCAAATCAGTTATGTTCCGAGGTACAGTCAATATTTAGCAGGGATGTTTGTTTCAACTTTACAAAGACATTCCGGGGTTAACATTTCGAGGTAACGGGAAAATGTACCTCGGTAGTTCAAGGAACCTCGGTACGTTGCTGTGTATTTATATCCTGAACCTCTGAATGTATGTAGCGCAAACGCACACACACACACACACACACACACACACACACACACACACACACACACACACACACACACCTACCTACCTACATACATACACACCTACATGCATACATACATACACATACATACACATACATACATACACCACACAAGTACAATCCCCCATACACACACAGATACACACGCTCTCTATTTATATCCCTCACACACGTGGATGCACCCACACACGCACGCTCTCACACAATTGAATGATACTTTACTCACTAACCTTCGATGAGTGCACAGTGGTCCAGATATTAAGATGTGTAAATTTAAACAGTTTCAAGAATAGCTATTTTATTTCTCCATCAACCCTAAACTGTGACCACTTTTGAGAATCCTCTTGAAGAGACGATTCTAAAGAGTGGTCAAATTATACTGATTATAGGGTTTGGTGGAGAAATGAAGATTTTAGTACTTAGGGATTTGTCTGTAGCTCAGAATTGAGTGTGAACATACCACATAGAAAACGTTTACCCATTATCTCGCTGTGAAAAACAAATGTGCGCTTATAATCTGATCTGGTGCAATGTTGACCACTTCCGATTGGAACAAGCTTTAGAGGAGCGGTTGACCGAGTGTGGAGCAGCTTGGATCCTCGTTAGACGTCGAGTTATTCGGTTGAAAATGCGAATCAAGTCGCAGATATTCGTTTAACCCTTTCGGCGCCAAATTTCTAATTGTCGTCTGCAATCCAATTTTGCTAATCATTCGGTAAAATAAGGAAATAAGATAAATAAATGTAAACTTCAAAGGAATAAAGCACAGATATAGAAATAGAGTTTGAGACAAATAGCGAAGTCCCTGATCAGACGCCGCCTTGAAAAGGCGGCGTCTGATCTGGGACTGCACTATTTGTCGTGGTGCATTTATGCGACACCGGCGGTGAAAGGGTTAATGACAATATAGCTTCTGAATATAATATTATCGGGAAACGTCACCGAGTTGATATGATTGAACAATACAGCAGAAGATAATTATATCGGTGTCTATGTCGAGAATTAATCATGCAGATCTCTCTCTGGAATCTTATTAGCTTGTCTTCGTGTGAAATATTGTATGCATGCATGTATACATTGACACTTTCAATGCAGGAAACGAGTCACAAATGTCCTTCGCAAAAAGTGTGGACCCAGGAGAGATGACTGCTAGAGCGCTTGCACTAAAGAATGATTGCTACATTTTTCTTAGAAAATATCCCCGAATAGTCAGGTTAAGATTGACCTGTTTGAAGGTTGGAACCTTTTTGAAGTTATAATAATAATTAATTCGAAATTCAGCGTTAGGGTTAAAATTGTTTTCGAATATGTTTATATATGGTATAACAAATACATTATTAACCCTTTCACCGCCAATGTCGCATAAATGCACCGTGATAAAAAGTGCAGTCCTAGATCAGACGCCGCCTTTTCAAGGCGGCGTCTGATCAGGGACTTCATATTTTGTCTCAATCTCTATTTCTATACCTGTGCTTTATTCCTTTGAACTTTGCATTTATTTATCTCATTCCCTTATTGTACCGAATGATACAACGAAATTGGATTGCAGACGACAATTAGACATTTGGCGCCGAATGGGTTAAATGCATTACGTGATTCAAGATACTGAAAACGAGTAGACTTACATTTTGGTAATAAGCTTTGCTACAATGATGAATTTATGATTTAGGTTATCTGAGGATTTGCTTGTTTAGCACTTTTCCTGTTGAATATGCATATGTCATATATACACAATATTGTTTTGTATTGGTAGAAACTGTAGAGTCTGATATATTAAAATTCCATAAGCAAATATAGCAGACCCTGATCAGACGACTGCTGCAAGAGCCGTCTGATTTGGTTGTACTATGATTGCAATGGCGCGAAAAGACATTTGTATGGAAAAAGGCTAATAAAGTCCCTCTGCATGCAGCCTCTTCAAGATTCTACCGGAGACTAACACGTAACCTTTTATCTAATATCAAATCATATCTATATTACATAATAAGCAAACAGAGCAGACCCTGATCAGACGGCTCCTATAGGAACCGTCTGATCTGGGTCTACTATGTTTGCAAAAATGTAGAAAGGCGTCTTTAGGGAGTAAAGGGTTAAGTAATACTAGATCTCATTCTACATTTGTCTGACATGGCCAAATTACCTGTGTCCATAGTTATGCATATATATAAATTTATATTCATGATGTATTTCTTACATGAATATTCATAAGGTAAAAGGTTAAATGGAAGTGTATTGCTGTTTGCAAAACATGTCACTTACAGTCAAAACATGTCACTTATTGTGACATAAGTCGATTAATAAGTGTTTTGAATACCAATAACACCAAAGTGCATAACCAGGTGACCATGTAACACTGCTGTTGAGTTCCAGTCAACGCCAGACACATATACGTATGTCTATTGAGATATGATATCGTAATGCCTCGCTACTTCGACCATAAAATTGATTAGCATATGAGTCTGTGAAAGAAGATAGTTGCTTAATGCAGGTCAAAAGTAATGCAGTTCCCATAGAAGCTATCTGCATTACTTTTACCTGCATTAAGCTACCACCACTTTAACAACTCCATAATTATATTTCATTTGGTAATATTAGCGACACTTTATTGTATGACGAAAACAAAGACTGTGTAGAATGCTACAGCTAATACTATTTTAAATCTATGTCACCTGTTGCGAGCGGGTGAGCGATTACCAATGCGAATACAGTAAAACCTCTCTATAATGACCACTAAATTACATCAAGTAGTTTGTGTTAAAGGCAGGTGGCTGCTTAAAGCAAAGTGAAAGTAAAAAAGAACGCTCCTGTAGGAGCATTCTGTTTTACTTTCACCTTGCTTTAAGCGGCCACCTGCCCTAAATACCAACTAATTAGCACAATTTAGTGGTCGTTTTAGATATGTTTTACTGTAGTTTGGACCCATACGAGGTGCCAAGGTACTCGAGTTATCCGTTGATACCTCGACCATGATTTTGAAAACAAATGAAAGATAAGTCAAGCATAACAACTAAAGTTGATGACATTGCTACCAACAAAAGTGTGCTCAACACACTGATGGGTCCTATACAGTAATACCCCTCTAAACCGGATGTTCAATTTGTATACATATCGGCCTTGGAGACAGGTGGCAACTTAATACTGGGTGAAAGTCATACAGAAAGCTCTTCTATGAGTTTTCTACATGACTTTCAGCCTGCATTAATGTTAAACAGCCATCTGTCAAAACGTATCTGTAGTCTTCTCTACTACAATTACAGTTTAGAAGGGTTTACTGCAGTCGGTCCAATCAAACACAAAATTTCGGCGCCAAGCAAATTCCATCTGCTATAACAATATTTGCTTTTATGTTTCTTCAATGTCTGCACAAAAATATTATCAGTGTCAAACAGCGTGGACACTGAAGAAACTCTGCTTCTCATCTAGATACAAACTGTTTGCAAATGTTGTCACGGATTCGCTTATGACACTGAACGGCTTAACCCATTCCCACATAGGCTATTTTTAGATACAGCCTCTTTGAATAAGTCTACCGAAAAGGAGCATTAACTAGAGAAAGGGAAAAGTTTAAAATTGTGTGGTTTGATACCATTGTGATAAATAGAGCATTTGCTCTATTTATCACAATGGTTTCACAAAGTGACTTTTACATAGTCGTCAAAAACCGCCAATATGAGGGAATGGGTTAAGGAATATTGAAATGGTTAAACCAAAACGTGCTTCCTTGCAGTGGCATTTACTATTATACAGTAAAACCTGTTCAACGTGACCATTCGTTAATAGAAAAAACGCAGGTGGTAGTTTAACGCAGGGCAAACGTAATGCAGAAGTTCCTTTAGGACTTAATTTAAACAACCACCTGCCTTACATACCCATGATTAGACAGGTTTGTGTTGACCGCTTAAGACAGGTTCTACTGTAATTCATTTGGAACTATCAGCAGAATGTTATACAGTAGCTTGACCAGATGAAATAAACCAAAGGATGTAACCGTAACATATACCCCTCATGACTAGAACAAACAACATCAATACCCATATTGATGCCCCGTCTGCATACAGGATACCCAGGGTCAAACAAAGCGAATTCTTGGTATAGAAACAGATGAGACATCTTATTAACTCTGTCAACAAATGTACTTAGTAGAATGCACAAGCCAGATAGAAAAGGAACTAATTGCCATCTCCGAAATTCTTATATGTTACAACTTACAGTATGAAGTTCCGGCAGTCTAATCTTATACGGTTTTCAATTTTGCGCATGATTTACTGCGATCCTTTGTTTCTATAAAAGCCACATTTTTACAGGAATTCAGGATGACCATGCTTTACTGGGATACTTGCTTTTATTTAAATGTGTGATAGAAAAATCAGAATACTATTTATATTTATGTACTGTATTGTTATATATTTTCCACCAGCGGGCGAATATATTTTCTGCCACGACCCCTTTTCAACTGCTGAATAGTGAATATTAATGAATTAGGTATAATTGATTGCAATGGTATTTAGCGTTGGTTCGACCCTTGGTAGAAGCCAAAATATGTTTTTCTTTCCGTTTATCTCTCTTATTTTCTTATCACCCTTAGTTTACGTGCGTTTGGTTTAAATCCATTTTGTACCAAAAGCATATAGTCCTTTGTTTACATTTCGACTTTTGTAAAGTTATTTAGCCGAGACTTGTGACTCTTGTTTTTGTTTTCAGGTGACCCGTTTTGCATATTTTACAATTGTGCATGTAGTGGTTTTTCTGCTAAATATATAGCTTATACTAACATGTTGTTAACTAGGGGGCAATGTACGTGAAAACGTTAATTGGCGTTGAGTCGACCTATTCGAATAATTCCATGTAGAATAAAGTTAGTCTTAAAGCATTGGTTGTTTAGTTCTGAGACTAAAAGTAGTCTTGAATAGTCGGTTGTTTAGTTCGAAGTGTTGACCTTTATCGCTGGTACGAGCCATGTGTACAGCGGGTACTTATTCAAACGTATACGACAACAGCTTATTCGGTAGAGCACGTGCTTTACACTGTATAAATCGCGAGTTTGAATATCAGGCCTGGCGCGTTTTTTCTTTGCTGTAAGTAAGGTAGTTTGTATGTCTATTTAGCAGTAGTTATGTGAAGTGTTTGATGAAATTAGTGGTAATTTCGTATGGCGCTAAAAGCATTGTGATTTATCATAAATTAATTTTACTTTTGAACATTGATGTGGTAACGGTTTCTAGATCAGTGTGTTTCAGCGAGTGAATAAAATTGATCTGTGACGTAAGGTGTAGTATTGGTGTCATACACATATATAGTGCACCATGGCTCGTTGAAACATTCTCCATTTTCTGCTATTAGTCTACATATCCATGTTTTCCCAATGTATCTGTTAGTTAAAAGTACCAAACGATATGTTTGTCAGACATTTTACGCTTGCTTAAAACTTTGCTTGTTGTTATGTTTTGTTTCAAATGAATGACACTTCTTTTCGTATATAGTTTTAACCATTTAATGATAAGCCACACGCTAATAAGATGCTGTCCACAAGTAAAAATGTTTTCTTGTTTTTATCGGTTTAACGCTTTCCCCCATAGATAAGCATTTCTACGTCTTTGCAAACAGAGCCAACCCAGATCAGACATCTCCTGTAGGAGATACATTAAGATATTGAAATAATTAACCCTTTCTCCATAAATACGCCTTTCTACGCCTCTATTATAGTCACTTCTTGAAACCATTGTGATAAATAAAGCATTTGCTCCATGGGAGCAAATGCTCTATTTATCACAATAGTTTCATTACTGCACAATTCTAACAATTTCATTTTCTCTAGGAAATGCTCCTATTCGGTAGATTTATTCAAAGAGGTTGAGTCTTAAAACAGCTTATGAGGGAATGGGTTAAAATATGAAGCTATAGTTTCTACTATGGTCAAACGTTTCCTTGATCATTATTCCAATATAAACGATTCAGCTAATTTTTGGTGTGTCATTATTTCTACATAAATATTTGGAGTAAACGGTTAAGTAACCACAGTAAACCCTCTAAATGAAAAAGCAGTAAAGCCAAGCAGAAAAAGCCACACACAAGACGCAACCATCACCAAGCATCGATAGAAAGCAAGTAATACACAACCACACACATAGATATACAGATACATACACACACACAAGACGCAACCAGCGATAGAAACAGCGATAGAAAGCAAGTAATACAAAACCACACATACACATACACATACAGACACACATACACACACAAGATGAACATGAACGAAGATTGACACACATACAAGTAAGGTTGAAAAGGAGAGTACCGCCATGGAACGGCCAGTGGCAAAACCACCGGAATTCTAGTAGAGAATAATTCAGATAAGTTTAGGCATGTGTGTGCTTAATCATGGGTGGAAGTCATGCAGAAAGCTCCTCGAGGATCTTTCTGTATGACTTTCACCCTGCATTAAGCTAAAACTCGTCTCCAAGACCGATACTTATACTAAATTTAACGTCTGATTTAGAGGGGTTTTACTGTACACTCATCAGTACGTGGCGTTACAAATTGCGATACAGATCAGCTGCATTGACGTCAGGAATCAAAACAACAATTACTCTTCGCTGCACCTATCAGCAGCACCTGACATGAGAAGACACGAAACAATGAAAAGTGTTCGTACAACAGCAGTTTCCCATCCTTAATGATGTTATCAACACCAGGAGGCACATATTGTTCCCCAGGTTCTGTGTTTTGTACAATAAAAGTCGGGTGCCAAATTGGGACACCATTTCCGAAATTACGATACTAAAAGGCTGTCTCTGATAGGTTTACGACTTTGGAAATGTTTACGAGTAGATTACGACCATTTCTGCCTCTGAGGTGTTTACGAGTATGATCCACACGTTCTTAACACATTACCTCATAGGCTATTTTTAGATACAACCACTTTGAATAAATCTACCGAAAACGGGCATTAACTAGAGAAAAGGAAAATTTTAGAAAATTGTAGTTTGAAACCATTGTGATAAATAGAGTATTTGCTCCTATAGGAGCAAATGCTCTATTTATCACAATGGTTTCGTCAGGTGACTTTTGCAGAGGCGTCAAAAGGCGTCAATATGAGGAAATTGGTTAATTTGGTTTCATTTGTTATTGTATGAGTGTATGCAAGTTTGGTGGTGTTCTTGTGTACTTGTCGCTTAACCCTTTTACTGTTCAATATTCAGGTAAGAAATAATGACATCGTTCAAATATATTTAGTATATAAACATAGGATTTCTTTACATTGGCATAATACTGTAGAATCGGGTTTATATTATTTCATAAGCAAACAGAACCGATCCTAACATGGGTCTACCCTGTTTGCGAATGCGTGAAAAGTGATCTACTGTGTTTGCAACTCTATTGAGGAAAACCGTATGATAAACAGTCTTTAGTTTTCAAGCAATGACATATAAATACTTCAAACTGGTTGCCACCAAGTGGAACAGGCACTATAAAATGGTCATATTGATACATATATGTAGGTAATTATAAGTTCTTATATTTGACAAACAATTCAATGTGGTAATAGCAATGTTTAGCATGCTCATACGTGTTGGGAATGTCATTTATCAATTAATCAATTTCAATAGCATTTTCTTCCTATTAAACTTTCTCCCCACTGTTTGCGGCCTGATTCGCATTTACAAAACAAATGGAACCAGATAGGACCAGGATCCAGATAGGACCAGGATCTAAGCTGTTTGATACTCAGGATCTAGGCTGTTTGATACTCAAGATCTAATTTAAGCTGTTTGATACTCAGGATCTAAGCTGTTTGATACTCAGGATCTAAGCTGTTTGATACTCAAGATCTAATTTAAGCTGTTTGATACTCAGGATCTAAGCTGTTTGATACTCAGGATCTAAGCTGTTTGATACTCAGGATCTAAGCTGTTTGATACTCAGTCATTTTTTAAAAGTTAGATATAATGGGAAGTACTACAAATTGCACCAGATGCACATTTTAGCAGATATGTTTTCACAGGTAGGTAAATAGAGAATAATAGGTTAGTGCCGTAGATGGGACGCTTTATCCGACGAGGGGAGAAAACGTTGAGGCGAGGCTTGCCGAGCCTTAACTATTTTCTCTCCGAGTCGGATAAAGGCGTCCCATCTACGGCACTAACCTATTATTCTATTTATCCATTTAATTTAGTTATATCTTTTTTCATAGACTCATAAAACATACGAATATTGAAATAATTTGCATTGAAAATGCGGTTTTTCGATCAACGGACCCTCCCTTTTCATTTCCATTCTAGAGACGCAAATAATGAGCTGCCGCAGAGGAAAATAGTTTCGATACTTACATTACAAGAGGGGAAACGTGGTTGAATTTGAAAAATAAGATCATTTGAATCGAGAGTTAATTCAAACAGACATGGTAATATTCTCCCGGAGGCTCTCTGGTCAAATTCGAGTTCCGTCGTCTCGGTTTCTATTTTTAGATAGGGCTAACGTCACTCATAAATCGATGGAACTGAACAGCCTATATTTAGGTCTATGACAATCACCGCCCATGTAAGAGCTTATCAATCAAATTATTATGAGAGTGAAAAGAAAATATTTACTATTTATCTGTAAATCTTTGCTCCCTGACTTGATTTTTATCAAAAACGCGTTTCGCCAGCGGTGAAGTAGATCTAAATTAATAAAACTGATAAATCAACGTCACTTTGTATGTGGCCTCAGTGGCGTAATCGGTAGGCTAAGCACGACGTCTCTAGAGAGATTGGATTTGGCTTTTGTAGAATCAGGGGCGGGTTCGGATCCACTTGTAGCCATTTTTTTATATTTTTTTTTCTTCTTTGAATAATTATTTTGGTGAAGTTTCTGTTAGATCTATTCCGTCAACATGTTCATGCATATTTACCGAAAATTAAAATAGTTCCATGGTTATAGAATCAGTACGCCTATCTACTAACCTAATAAACCTTCTACGACCGGAAGTAACCTAATAAACCTAAGTTTATTTGCACCCCCTTTATTATGTCACTAGAGAAGCCTGGTGACTGGATAAAGGTTAATTCAGTGTGGCTCCATACTTGTTGGCAACTGGATTCGTTGTCCCTTACGAACAAGCATAACATATTGACCCCCCCCCCCTTACACACACGCACGCGCGCACGCGCGCAATCATCACCAAGCCTACTCTAAATTATTCGAGCATGACGCCCCGAGCCCTACATGTTACTAACTCAAGTTCTTCAAACTAGAATATCACCCGTGTTCATTCCTATTACTACAATGGTTATACTCCATACCCAGCTAAGAACAACGTGCGGCTTATTAAACCACCCATTGCTTCAAAGCAGCATTGTTGTCTCTCCTTGCATACCTTTGTGGTGATACCGAAAGTACCGAACACGTGTTTCCATAACCCTTTACTGAATAGACATCCCCATTAACGCATTTGCAAACAGAGTAGATCAAGATCATGGTCTGCTTTGTTTGCTTATGAAATACTCTATACAGTAAAACCTCTCTATAACAGCCACTAAATTACATGAACTATTTTATGTTAAAAGCAGGTCACTACTCAAAGCAAGGTGAAAGTAAAACAGAACGCTCCTATAGGAGCGTTCTGTTTTACTTTCACCTTGCTTTAAGCAGCCACCTGCCATAAATACCAACTAATTAACACAATTTAGTGCTCCTATAGGAGCGTTCTGTTTTACTTTCACCTTGCTTTAAGCAGCCACCTGCCATAAATACCAACTAATTAACACAATATAGTGCTCCTATAGGAGCGTTCTGTTTTACTTTCACCTTGCTTTAAGCAGCCACCTGCCATAAATACCAACTAATTAACACAATTTAGTGCTCGTTATAGAGAGGTTTTACTGTATTTGGTTCTACAGTGTTTGCCGTATCCAAGAGTTTATGTGTTCAAATACCATTTATAAACTGTCTAAAATTAGTCAAATGGCATACATGAATGTTTATTCCTGTCAACAATAATCTTTCTCGTAAAAAAATATTTAATGCTTCTCTCAGCCATCAAAACATTTAAATCTGTAAAAGCTGATTTTATGTCGTATATCTGGGTTTTACAATTGTTGCATTTTTGTAATGAGCTTATTATAAGTCACGACAACACTTTTGTAGGTATTTTTAAGCACACAAATTACCTTAACCTTTAGCTTGCTAAGACATTTTGTCATCTGCTGAATTGTCGCCTACTGTTCAGTTGTCGACTGCAACATATTCAAACATATTTTTTGCAGAAATTAAGTGTAGGTTGACGAATAGTTAGGATCTCAGATCATGTATCACATTTTGTAGGGCCTGATCTGGATCCAAACTGTTTGCATAGGTCATAAATGGTAGGAGAATCGATCGCTAGCATGCAAAGGGTTAATTACAATATTCAACCCTTTAAATGTGGAAGAAGAGTGTACTGTCATTAACGCAGACCGTAGACCAAGATAAAGGACTCCTAGTGAATGCATCTAATCAGTCCACCACACTGTTGGTCATCTAAACTCCTTAAGCACAGTTTATCATTTTCACTGAAAAGACTCTACCTTTAAACCATAGTGGACCGTTCCACTTCGAAAGTTCAGCGTTTAAAGGGTTAAATTACTCTTATTTACGTCAATTGTGCTTCCATCTAGAACATTAGATCGATCTCAGCTAATTGACATCTCTCTAGTATGTAAAAGCTCCAGTAAAAGTGGAAACAAATTAACCTTAAGGCAGCTGTGGTTGGATCCGTAATTATCTGTGCAAACAGTTTGGATCCAGATGAGACGCCGAGTAACTCGGCGTCTCATCAGGATCCAAACTGTTGGACACCCTGATGTTATTTTTGAAAAGAATTACCTGACACTTTTTTATAAAAAAAAAACTCATATTATTAATAATATAATAATAATGGCGACGGCATTATTTAACAAATCTTTTTTACATAACAATCGTCTATTGTGATATGCCTTAATTACACTCCTGATTTCAAAACAACAAAATAGGATTGCCGTGATTAATAGTTTAGTCTGTGTTCTCTGTACATCCGTCCGTATGTATTATACTATTACATTACATTAACATACAAACATAAAGGTCAGAGACTACTAAATGTTTCCCACACATCTCCTTTAAAACGTTGAAATGTTTTTAACGACTTCCTTTGATCTCGTTGACCATTAGAGCTAGTCTGCCAAATAGGCTATCCCTGTCATCGTTGCTTATCAAGAGTTCTGAAGATATAATTTAAAAGTGTTCGTACAAATTCAGTCTAATAATAGCCATGAAAATATGAAATACGCTTCAAATAAGTTCAACCCAACTAAGATCAATGTTTTAATCCTAGCAAATATGATTTCGGTGTATTGATAAGCTAAACTGGACGCTACCTATGGCACACTTTCCCATCCAGTAAGCGACGACACGCGCAGATCGGCTCAAACATTACAAATTACAGTTGAACTTCGATAACTCGAACTTCAATGGACCGTACAAATTAGTTCGAGATAGCAGGAGTTCAAGTAATCCGATTTCTTATATGAACGATTTATCAAGGCCACGGCTTAATACAGGTCTAAAGCAATGCTGAAAGCTCCTATAGGAACTTTCAACATTACTTTAGACCTGTATTAAGCTGTCACATGTGTTTCTAAATATCTGTAGCGAAACATTTTAAAGCAATACTGTATTGTAAGTTTTGGAAGGACTGAACTTTTTGTTCGAGTTATCCCGAAGTTCGAGTTATCCGAGTTCGAGATATCGAAGTTCAACTGTAGTTATCACAACTTTGTCTGTAAGTGTCATTACTTCACCCATTCTACATTAATACCTATTGTTAACAGTTTAACCATTCATATAAACGCCTTTTCATGCATTTGCAAACAGAGTAGACCCAAATCAGACGGCCTTACAGGGGCAAGAAACTCCTAATGGAGCTTTCTATGTTACGTTACCCTGCATTAAGCAGCCACATTCTTTTACAAACTCCTGTGTTCATGACTTATGTGGTCCCATTAATTATCGAGACTTTACTGCACGGCCATTACGGATCTCTTATTTTTCTATTATATTTTTTACTCGAGCTATTCACCTGAGTTTTGTGGGTTTCCTTCTAACATGTAACTCTTTCGTTGACAAATTTCTAATTGCCGTCTACAGTCCAATTTTGTTAAATCATTCGATAAAATAAGTTAATAAGATAAATAAATGCAAATTTCAAAGGCATAAAGCACATATATAGAAATATAGTTTCTTTGAGTTTCCTTGAAAAGGCGGCGTCTGATCAGGGACTGCACTATTTGTCGTGGTGCATTTTTGCGACATTGGCGGTAAAAGGGCTAACATGATTCATGCGATTCAAACAGTTTCAGTCCGTATGACACGCTGTGTAAACTCGGAGTCTCGTTGATATTCAAACTACTGGATATGTGTAACCAATTTATTAGCATGGAGGTCTTGGAAACCATGTGACTGCTGAGTCCATTACTCCATAAATACGCCTTTCTACGCTTTTGCAAATAGAGTAGACCCAGATCAGACGGCTCCTATATAGGAGCCGTCTGATCAGGATCTGCTCTGTTTGCTTATGATAATTTATAATATAGATATGATTCTAAAGTTTCTGTCATGGCCAAAACACCCGTGAATCCGAACAATCATTATCAGTAAAACATTGCGATCATTCAAGTAAATACCAATGTTAGTCTTTAAGATAGATGGTATCTTAACGCAGGGTGAAAGTCACACACAAAGCACATATCCCTGGGATCTTTTGCATGACTTTCATCCTGCATCTAGCAACTAGCTGCCTAAAATTTCGCATCATGGAGGTCTTAATTATTTGGATTAGTTTAAACAAATTTATTGCACATAATGTCATGCATGAGATTGGGCTGCACTATATAATGCCCTCTGTCCACGTAATACAAATAAACAGTAAAACCTCTCTATAACGACCACTATAGTGTGTTAATTAGTTGGTATTTTGGGCAGGTGGCTGCTTAAAGCAAGGTGAAAGTAAAACAGAACGCTCCTATAGGAGCGTTCTGTTTTACTTTCAACTTGCTGTAAGCATCCAGTTGCCTTTAACACAAAATACTTGATGTAATTTAGTGGTCGTTATAGAGAGGTTTTTCTGTAATAGTGTCATGGCCATAAACAAACGGTTATGGATTATGAGTATGTACAATGAAACATGAGTAGAAGTTTACATACAAGTGCATATAAGTGCATAGAAGTATTTGTCTTTATACTAACAATAACAACAATATATCAAAAACACATTGTAAACAGCAACTGTAATTGCAACATAATCAATGCAAGAGAAGTTTTGAAGAGACTTGATTAAGAAGAGAGTGGTTTGAAACAATTACTTAACTCTTAAATATATCGGAGAGTCGGATATACCGGTGCACTGCCTGCACAATTGTATTGTTTATGTCAGGAGGCAAGTCAGGATTTCCGAGTAACAAGTGCAAATTAATTTCTGCAAGAAACAGTAATTCATAAAAAAAATAGATCGTGCTTGGTTGTATAAGGGACATTCGAAAAAAAATGATTATTTGGATAAAACGTTCACTTGGAAAATAAGTCATATTACATATATCACATGGCTAACAGTGCAGACCCAGTTCAGACAACACCGTTCTATGACAAGGTATTAGATCTAACCAGTTTTACTATGTATGGCATTATTGAAGATAAATTTCCACAGAATCTAACGAGTGCCAAACTCAGCTGATCCTGACCAGCCGCCGCGTCGGACTCAATGTGGCCGGTCTGGGTCTACACTGTCAGCAATTCCATAAAACCTATTTTACCACAGAGCGGCTCCTATTTCTCATACTTTCTCTGTATCATTGACGTCATTATACAAACGAAGGCTTTAGACATGTGGCTTTCTTCAGACTCCTCAACACTCAATCGATGGGGAAACCTTTATATGGTGAAGCTAAGACTTAATATTTCACATCTCGGATTTAACAACGTTTGAAAGGCTGCTAATCGGTATGGTAAACCCTTCTCAAACTAATCACTACTTGGTTCCCATTGGCAAACATCTTGGATCCAGATGAGACTCTGTTTATCTTTTTAATTAACCCTTTCACCGCCACAGTCGTGTAAATCCACCACGACAAATAGTGCAGTCCCAGATCAGACGCCGCCTTTTCAAGGCGGCGTCTGATCAGGGACTTCACTATTTGTCTCAAACTCTTGTTCTATATATGTGCTTTATTCCTTTGCAATTTGCATTTATTTATCTCATTTCCTTATTTTACTGTATGATTTAACAAAGTTGGATTGCAGACGACACTTAGAAATTTGGCGCCGAAAGGGTTAAAAGAAATTGGACAAGTGACCATACTAAAATCTAAAGCTGGCGAAATTATGTCTAGCAGGAGACAATGCTGGTTCTGAAAGAGTTATTTTTTAGTTGACTATATACTTTTAACAATTGCAGATTACTAAAAGAAAGATGCTCACAACGGACTATTATCATTCGCCAGTTGTCCTTCCGTTCAATCAACATTGTACGGGTTATAGTAATAGAAGTTTGTGTTGTAGTAGTAGTAGTATCAGCAGCATCAACAGCAGCTGTATAAGTGATACTAGAAAGTACAGCAAAGTCTCGCAAATACGACCACTAAAAAGAAGCACACTTCTAGAGTTTTAAAACAGATGTTAGCTTAATGCAGGACAAAAGTTATTCAAAATTCTCCTACCTTTTGCATTACTTTGCCCTGTATTACACACTCATTTGCTTGTACCGACTCCTGTGTTAACGCTTCGCTTGTTATTCACGTCAATATACCTACCTGTAAATAGTGAAGACCCAGATGAGATAGGCTCCTGCAGGAGCTGTCTCATCTGGGTCTGCATTATTTACAAGTTGATTGTGCAACCAGTTCACTCAACAGCAGTGATTGCACAGAGAAATACTTGTACAAAGTGAAGATATATGTAATTATACAACAGGGCAAAGGTAAAGAAGAAGAACTGGGTTTTTTTAATTCAGCAAGTGAAGGGTTAATAAATTATGCGATTTTTAGTGAGACTTTACTCTAGTAGTAGTAATAGAAGTAGGAGTAGTATGCAGGATGAAAATAATGCAGAAAGCTCCAAGAACATTTTGCCCTGCATTAAGCAACGTTATGCTCTTATTGACACCAACACTCATGAAGTACGTGGTCAATACGGGAAGGTTCTCCTGCGTATATTGTCATAATGATACATAATGTGTTGCCAGAAACAAATATCGATGTATTTGGTAGCATTGCAATTAATTGTGAGACACTTTTATTAGAGACACGTTTGTGTTATTCTAAACTACAGTAGACCCCCTCTAATGCGACCACTTAATAAATAAACATGGGTGTCTTTATAAGCAGGTGGTTGCTTAATGTAGGACAAAAGTAATGCAGAAAGCTCCTAGGAGCTTTCTGCATTACTTTTATCCTGCATTAAGCTACCACCTGCATCTAGCACCCAGAATTATACCCCTTTCAGATGGTCGTATTAGCGGGGTTTTACTGTAATTTGCCAGAAAAACTTTCAGTAGAACCTGTCTAAAAATACAACATACGAATTGGACACGAATCTCTAAAAGTACACGGTTACTTAATACAGGATAAAGATAATGCAGAAAGTTCCTATATAGCTTTATGCATTACTGTTGGCCTGCATTAAGCTACCATCCGTCGCACAGATATATAATTAGAAACATTTCTGAACACTGCTTAAGTCAGTCAGAGTTTACTGTATCGAAGCCTTCGATTGCAATAAAGTGTGTTTTATTCTAATTACAGGAGCGAGCTCGGTGTTCAAGAGACACACTCATGGTTTGTAAAGACCATAGAACCCGGCTTGTCTTTTTAACCCTATCTTTATCAATTCTGAATGAACCCTGATTTGTGATTGCATTGTATATTTGGATATGTTGTTATAACAGAGTAAAACAGGGTCAGACGGCTCCAGGACAGGGTGTGCTCTTTTCGCTTATGGAATTCTACTTGGACAAAAACTCCTTGTATCCATAGGTGACTATAAAAGCATCTAATAAACCCATTATCTCATAGGCTATTTTAGACCCAACCTCAAAGGGAAAGTTCTGGAATGACATAGTTCTGAAACCATTATGATTAATAGAGCATTTGCTCCCATGGAGCAAATATTCTATTTATCACAATGGTTTCAAAGGGTGACTTTTTCAGAGGCGTCAGAAGGTGTCACTATGAGGGAATGTGTTAGTATTCTTGATGTTGTTATTTCTTATATGACTGTTCATGAGGTTAAGTATTCAATACGTTTCAATACATATCTTTATGCCGTAGATGAAATAAAAAAGATACAGTAAACCGCTCTAAAGCTGACGTTAAAATTAGTTACCGGCCTTTAAGACAAGTGGCAGCTTATTGCAGGGTACAAGTCATGCATAAAGCCCCCAGGGACCTCTCTGCGTGACTAAAACCTAATGTAAAACTTAAATATGACCTGCATAAAAAGACAAATCATTTGTTCTGTATTGAAGGAAATGCTATATTTATAACAATGGTTTCAAAACTACACAATTCGAAAGGTTCCTTTTCTCTAGTAAATTCTCCTTTTCGGTAGATTTCTTCAAAGAGGTACGATCTAAAAATAGCCTATGAGGGAATGGGTTAAACATATGTGTATTCAAGTGATAATCCGAGTTCAATAAAAAAAAAACCAGACACGTTGATTTGTGCCCCCAAGGTCTCTATCAAGTTCATTCAAGCTGTAATAATAGACACGTTGTTTTGTGATCCTCTAGGTCTACATCAAATTTAATCAAGCTGTAATAATGTTGAACCCTTATCCCATGGGGAAACAATACGGCTGCTCAAATTTGGACCTAATGCAAGTTTGACTACTTCCGGATCAACCAAACTTTTGTGAATCTTTTGACAGAGTGACAAAACCACTTGCTCCCAGATGAAACGTCAAGTTACTCGATTTCTCATCTGGATCCAACATATGTGCAAATTTAAATAAATCAGAGTGCGGTTATAACAGGGGATGTATTGCCCCATTCCCTCATAGGCTTTTTTTTAGATCCAACCACTGTGAATAAATCTACCGAAAAGGAGCATTAACTAGAGAAAAGGATTTGTTTTAGAATTTTGTAGTTTGAAACCATTGTGATAAATAGAGCATTTGCTCCTGTAGGAGCAAATGCTCTATTTATCACAATGGTTTCAACAGGTATTTTCTACAGAGGCGTGGAAAGGCGTATTTATAAAGGAAATGGTTAAACGGTCATCAAAAAGAGGTATAATTATGAGTCTGCAAGGCTATAGGAGCTTTCTGCATTACTTTTGCCCTGTATTAAGCCACCACCTGCTTTTAAGTCGTTTACGTTCAATAGATGAATGTCCGCGTAGGACAGGTTCTACTGTAAACATGACGGCAAGTCGTCGTCTAGATTTCAACATGTGGCAATTACAAGTATAATATCATAACTTGAAATTATTTCCTCTGAATTAATAATACAAATATCTCTTGATGTGCTTTGTGTGCGCAGGTTATTTATACAAAAAAGCAACTATCAAAAAGTGAGAGATATACGATCATGAGATTAATTTGGTTTATATGGTTGAAAATTGCTCTTTATCAGAAGTTAATTGCAATGTACTGCAACTGTGTTCATTTAATTAACCCATTAATCCCTGAGAATAGTTCATAAATAAATCATAATTGCCTATTTTTATATCCAAAGTAAATTATTTCTTCCATTTCTTTACACAGGGTAGGCCAAAGTGTCAAACAGTTTGGATTTGATGAGACGCCTATGAGTTAATCCGTTACGTCATAGGCTATTTGTAGATCCAACCTCTTTGAATAAAACTACTGAAAAGGAGCATTAACTAGAGAAAAAGAAAATTTTAGAAGTGTTTAGTTTTTAAATCATTGTGATAAATAGAACATTTGCTCCTATGGAGCAAAGGCTCTTTTTATCACAATGGTTTCAACATGTGACTTTTACAGAGTCGTCAATATGAGGGGATAGGTTAATCGGCTACTCATCTGGATCCGGACTGCTTCCAGATGTCATCAAATATTCGTCACAAGGATTGCATTAATCCATTAATGCAAACCTGCAGTTTCGAAAGTCTGTTTCGACACGCCTCAAATTTGCAAACTTTCATTTTCTGAAGTCAGAAAATGGAAAAATTGTCCTTTATTTACACTAGTTACTAGTTACTGTAACAAAAGCCTAGTATTTCACTGGGGGAAATTTCTCCCATCTATTAGATGGTTATTTGGATAATTGCTGTTTGTGCATGACAATTACATCATATATTTATGTCATGACTCTCCAAAACAACGATAAACAGCGTTTCATTTCTCTAAATTCCAAGTTATTACGAACAATATGTAATTATCTCTTATTAATTATAGCAACACATCAGTGGAAAATTGTCAAGAAATAAATGTTAGTACCGAACTAGTTAATGCCAAGGAAGCTCGGTAATTACGCTTGTAAAACATCTGCATCAAACACAAACACTTCCAGGACACAGGATAAGAGCCTCAGGAATAGGATCAAGTCTAATGACCATTTAGAAGCAATGGTTTCTTCATTTAACCGCTAGCCAAACCCATGCGACCAATAGTTAGAATAGTTTATGTTTGAGACGATTCTAATGAACAGTCGTAACAATAGGAGAAATCAGGCTTGGTGGAGCAATGAGGTTTGATGACGAAGTAAGGATTCCTCAAGTGAAATAACCATGTACGTTATAGAAACGCCTTTAAACGCATTTGCAATCAGAGTAGACCCAGATCAGACGCCTCTACATTTATCTGCTTATGTGAATATTCATTAAAAAAAGGGATAAACCCTTTTCCCCAATATTGGTGTCTATATATGGATTATCAGTCAATGTTTAAGCCAGCAGTGGTATGTTCGGATGCTATTGGAACAAATCTCTGGCGACATATTTGAAAGCTACTACCCGGGTTAAGTTCAGACAGTGGTCTGCTACATTTCTGAAGTGTTTCCCACAATCAATATATTAACCTGACACTGACGTGCTGCAAGTCACACAGACCGTCTTTGATCAAAGACAAGGACGCTCCAAGGTCATCAAAATCCAGGACAAGGTCAATGTTACAGCCAACAAATGCGAATAACGTCCAATACATACTACTGGCTGCTAAATATCAATGAATAATGATCATGTTTATACCATTATAAACGTACGTAACAATTATTTAAATGGTATTAATAGATAGTAATAATGAAAAATGATAATAGTACAAAAAATTTTAATGGTAATAGAAATAAGCATGATAATACCAAATAATGGTTATAATGAAAATGATAAAGTGATTATGATACTGATATTAATGAATATGGTAGTAGAAATAATAATGAAAATGGTAATGCAATGGTAATGCTAATGCTAATAATGATGAGGATTATGTTACTTATAATTATAACATTTATATTAATAAAGGAGTCGTTGTATTGGTTTCGTTTTGCATTGAACAATCACTTATTTATAAGCATGGCTATGTTAATTTATAAAGTGGCCCAAATAGTTTATAGAGAGGTACTGAGGCTGTACTGTATTTAAACCCTTTACTCAATAAATGCTCCTTTCTGTGCCTCTGCAAACTGAGTAGACTATAGGAGCCGTCTGATCAGGGTCTGCTCTGTTTACTTATGAAATTAGACGATTCTAAAGTTTCTGTCATGGCCAATAATTCCCATGTTCCCGTGTCATTATAAAAATATAAACTATTTAATATGCATGACGTCATGATTTCTTCCATTAATATTCATGGCGGAAAGGGTTAAAAAGCAGCTAAACGATAGTATATTAAAAACTTTCTACACCGCACGTTCATATCAGTATCAATGCCGGTATTTAACCCTTTCCCTGCTCTATGTTTATTCCAAATTCCAATACCTACTGAATATTCATGGACAAAACTGTTGCAATGAAATATGTGTCTCTATGGAATAAATATTTAATAGGAAAATACGCCTTTTGTTTAAAAGAATCTACCCTACGCAGGAAAGGTAGATTTGCTCAGAATAGCCCACTTGTACATACATACAGTTGAATTTCGATATCTCGAACTTCATTGCACCATAAACGTTCTCAAGTACACAGCTTTAAAATGCAGGTCTAAAGTAATGCTGAAAGCTCCTACATGAGCTTTCATAATGACTTTCTACCTGCATTAAGCTGTCACAGGTGCTTCTAGATATGCGAAGTGATATATTGTTGAACAAGTTTGTATTGCATAATTCTGAAGGACCGAACTTTTATCTCGAGTTATCCCGAAGTTTGAGTTATCCGAGTTCGAGCTATCGAAGTTCAACTCTACATATACGGTAAAACCTCTCTATAACGACCACTTAATTGTGTTAATTAGTTGGTATTTAGAGCAGGTGGCTGCTTAAAGCAAGGTGAAAGTAAAACAGAACGCTCCCATAGGAGCGTTCTGTTCTACTTTCACCTTGCTTTAAGCAGCTACCTGCCTTTAACACAAAATAATTGATGTAATTTAGTGGTCGTTATAGAGAGGTTTAACTGTATCAGTTGTATTGGTTTACTCTTTCGCTGCTATGTGTGAATCTATACTTTCCATTACAATCAGTTTGGATCCAGTTGATACACAGCGTAACTCGGTGTCTCATCATGTTCCAACCTATTTGTTACTGCGCTTGTGATTCTGTAAGAATAATGGAGACAATTAAACAATGGTATAATATTATGCAGCAGACAACAATACATGGCAACAACATAAAGTCAAACCTCTCTTAAGTGGACATTCAATTTAGTATACATTTCGGTCTTTGGGACAGGGGCAGCTTAATGCAGGTTAAAAGGCATGCAGAAAGCTCCTCTAGGAGCTTTCTGCATGCCTTTCAACCTACATTAAGCAGCCACCTGCCTAGGAGTATCTAAGATCTACTATATATAGAATTCCGGTTTAGAAGTGTTTTACGGTAACTCGGCGTCTCATCAGGATATATGCCGTTTGATACTCGGTCAATAGTTTTTCAAACGTGTGGTGGAATCGGAAGTAGTCAAAATTGCACAAAATCCAATTTTGAGCAGACAATATTTTTTTCAAAGCAGGGAAAGGGTTACAGATAATTGATTTACAGAACTCTGAAGATTGGCCTCGCTAACAATGTATTGTGTCCTCTAGCGTCTGCTTTATCTAGATTCCTTGAATGTATCTGATATAGAACAAATCGGGATGGGCTTGCAGAATAAATACATTACTTCGCATGTACGCCAATATTGTCACCGACTTTAACTTCAGGATGAAAATAGGGGAAACATAATTGTGTAGTTTGGGTCCAACTGAGACAGTTAGTATAAAGAAATATTGCTGATACGACCACATAGTTTATTAATACATGCATATGAGTCTGAAAAAGCAGGTGATTGCTTAATGCGGGGCAAAATTATACAGAAAGCTCCAATGGGAGCTTTGTGTATAAATGGTGTCCGGTATTAAGCTACCACCATCAAGCTACCACCTAATTTAAATTAAGAATTATACTTGTTTTGAGTGGTCGAATTAGTGAGATTTGACTGTACGTTGAAACTAACGTAACTTGTTTGGTTGTAGTTAATGGGATTCCTGTTTAAGAATTTAATCAATCAACAATTTAAGCTGAAATTTGACCCAGCAAGCTTTAAAATGGGCACTCCTAGACGTTTTAATTACACCTTTGCTAGAACTTGACACTTTTTATTCTGGTAGTTGATATGCTGTGCTCCTAAAAATAAGTTTAAATTAACTTCACATGTCCATGAACATCTGTTATTGCCAAGCCCCTAGTATTAGGTATACATGCAAGTATAGTATACAGTACAGCAATCCCTGTCTTCAGTGACCAGCAAATGAGATCTAATTATGGGCCACTCGTCTTACCATAAATACGCATTTTGATGTCTTTGCAAACAGAGTGAACTCCTGTAGGAGCTATCTGATCAGGGTCTGCTCTGTTTGCTTATGGAATTATATAGATCTGTTTCTACAGTTTGTGACATTGCAAACATTACATATGTCCATGTGCCATTGTCAAATTCGTATTGATGGTCATGATGGCATCATTGCTTATATAAATATTAATTGAATTAATGTTTATGCAGGACAAAAAGTATGTTGAAAGCTCCTTAAGAGCTAGACTGCATTACGTTTGTTATGCCTTATACATTTACGCTACAATGACACCTTTTACATCAAGATAATCAGTGTAGATCCATACCATACTGTTCCCTAGGAGCTAACTTGTCTTTACAGCCGTATTAGAATTAAGGTATCTCATAACCATTGAAATGATACAGTAAAACCTCTCTATAACAGCCACTAAATTACATCAAGTATTTTGTGTTAAATGCAGGTGACTGCTTAAAGCAAGGCGAAAGTAAAACAGAACGCTCCTATAGGAGTGTTCTGTTTTACTTTCACCTTGCTTTGAGCAGCCATCTGCCCTAAATACCAAAAACTTAACACACTTTAGTGGTCGTTATAGTGAGGTTTTACTGGTCTTTACAGCCGTCATTAGAATTAAGGTATCTCATAACCATTGAAATGATACATTGTACTTTTTGAACTATTTTATGAATAATTCCCTGCACAAATCTATATCACAAAATGTATTGGTGGTTCTTCTTGGGTGTTTTTCAGTGCACGATACAACGCAATTTGTTGCGTGTACGGAAAATAACATCTCGGGTCGTCTTCCACCTGTAATTAGCCAGGCGTCGTGATATGACTAAAATACTGTTAAAGTAGCGTAAACCCATATACAAACAAACAAACAATTTTTTAAACATCAACTTTTACAGCTTCCATAGCCATTCGCAATTTCCTGTTCTAGAACAAACGATTATTGCAATATCGAGAACACATACGGACCAACAACGCACACAACGCTCGTCTATAACGCGGGCAAATAATACCAGTGACATACACCAAACAGGCACAGCTTTAAGTGATGTCTGCAATTTGTATTTCATTTTAACAGTACAGAACGCTTCATTTACAGATGCATGTCCTTAAACGGTTGATAGCATTGTCCTCGTCCCAGAACGTTCTGCATTACATGTACCATGTAATTACCCAAACTATTTGAACAGACACACTAAGGAAAATAGTGTAGATCCAGACCTAACATTTCCTGAAAGAGCGGTTTGATCATGGTCTACACAATTTGCTTCTCCATTACTTATTGATTAATTGAATAAAAGCGACGAATTGACTTGTTCGGGTATACAAACAGGTGCTGAGCTGATCCAATAGTTAATCCGTACCCAGCTGTGTAAGTGTAATGTCTACTCATAGCTGGATCTGGTGCAATTTTCAATACAGTAAAACCTCTCTTAACCGGAAGTTAAATTTAGTGTAAATATCGGTCTTGGGGGGACAAGTGACGGCTTCATGCAGGGTGGAAGTCATGCAGAAAGCTCCTAGAGGAGCTTTCTGCATGACTTTCACCCTGCATAAAGCAGTCACCTGCCTAAAATATATAAATTCTTCTCTACTAGAATTCCGGTTAAGAGAGGTTTTGCTGTACTTACAATTCAATCAGAATTTGGAGTAACTATTGACCGAGTGTCAAACAACTTGGATCCAGATGAGACGCCGAGATACTCGGCGCCTGATGAGATGCCGAGTTACTCGGCGTCTCATCTGGATCCAAGTTATTTGCCAATGTGAGTCAGGTCTTGAATAGCAGGATAAATATTCATGTAAATGTCGTTACTTTCGTTAGATGCACTTATAGCAGCCACCTGATTTAAGGAATTCAATACTTACTCATCGAGTGGCCTCTTTAAATAGATTCTACTGCATCCTATAATTATGCTGAAAATCGCCCGGTGTATCATTTATCACTTAACCCCTTCCGTGCCACAATGACGGGTTTATGATATCACATACAAACAGTTTGGATCCAGATGAGACGCCGAGTAACTCGGCGTCTCATCAGGATCCAAACTGTTTGACACTCTGTTTACTGTTTTATAAAGAAAATGGAAGAAAAGCACACACTTACACTAAAAATAAACGAAATATGCCCAGCAGACGACAATGCTGGCATCGAAAGGGTTAATTGAGCACTGTGCTAATAGCTTACCTGTTGAATGTGTTAAACGATCGAACTGGCAGTTACAAACAGTGTAGACCCAGATCAGAGAGATCCTTGAAGAGCCATGAGCCCTGGGAACAGAGTCTGCACGTTTTGTAATGTAAGATTCCTTCGCAATTTGTAGCATTTCATATTGAATGGTCTCTATTGTTAAATGATGATAAACTTTGGAACGACAGCATTCAAAGAGTGGATCAATTGTTATTACGTCATTTATATGTCGATCGAACACATGTAATAAGATATTTTCTTGTCAGAATTGCTTTTGTAATAATATACATATACAGTAGACACTATGTGTGTATATAAATATATATATACGGATACAGTAAAACCTCCCTGTAACGACCACTAAATTATGTTCATTAGTTCATATTCAGGGCAAGTGACTGCTTAAAGCAAGATGAATGTAAAGCAGAACGCTCATATAGGAGCGTTCTGCTAAACTTTCACATTGCTTTTAGCAGCCACCTGCATTTAACACAATATACTTGATGTAATTTAGTGGCCGTTATAGAGATGTATTACTGTATATTGATGCTTGTAGATCAGAATAATTATACAGTACACCCTCTCTAAGCTAAGAGTTCAAAATAAGTATCAATGCCGGAGTTTAAGACATGTGACAGTCAAATGCATGGTGAAAGTCATGACTTTCACTCAGCATTAAGCAGCCACCTTTCCGAAAGTACCCAAATTCTTTATAGAACAATCCGGTTCAGAAGGAGTTTACAGTATATAACATGTTGTACCTGGGCACATATAATCCGTCTCAAACGAAAGGACACATTCTACGTACGGCAAACAATGTGGACCAAGACCAGTCTAATAGTGTATTTGTATAATTGATTCCTGCAGGTGTTAACCTGGATCACAATTTATTTCAAGTGTATGTACTTAATTGGTCATGTTCCCATCAAGACACTATATTGCGATTATTCTTTAGAATCGTTTGGAAGAAATAATTCTAAAGAGCGGTCACAGCAAATGCTTTAGTACTTAAGTCAAAGCGATCACAGCAAAGCATTTGGTGCTTCGATGCAACTCTAAAGAATCTAAGCTGTCGTAGCAACGGACTTGGTGCTTCAATGCGATTTAAGCGGTCACAGCAGAGGATTTGGTACTTCAATGCGATTTAGGCGGTCACAGCAAAGGAGTTGGTGCTTCAATGCGATTTAAGCGGCCACAGAAAAGGATTTCGTGCTTCAGTGTGATTTAAGCGGTCACAATAAAGGAATTGGTGACTGAATGCGATTCAGCGGGTATAGCAAATGCGTTGGTGCTTCAGGGCGATTTAAGCGGACATAGCAACGGATTTAGTGCTTCAATGCGATTAAGAGGGCACAGCAAAGGCGTTGGTGCTTCAAGACAATTTAAGCGGTCACAGCAACGGATGTTGTGCTTTAGTGCGATTTAAGCGGCCACAGCAAATAATTTGGTGCTTCGAGGATATTCCATATAATCTAAGAGGTCACAACAAAGGATATGTTGATTCAAGGCGATTCTAAATAATCTAAGCGACCACAGCAAAGAGTTTGGTGCTTCAGGGCTATTCAAAAAAAATCTAAGCGTCACAGCAACGGATTTGTGTTAAGTCTGATCAGAATCCACGTTCTTGGTGTCCTCTTTCGGCCAAACCATTTCCAAGATATAGTAGCCCAGATCAGATGGCTCCTGTAGGAGTCGTCTGGTAAGGGTTTGTCCTATTTGCTTATGAAATTAATTCAAATGATATAAATCTTATTCCACAGTTTCTGCCATAGCTAAATCTTCCAGTGTCCATATACAATGATAAAAATAGCTAATAAATATTCATAATGTCATTACTTCCATGAATATCCATGGAGTAATGTAAAGTTTGGCAAGCTGATCAAAATATGTTTCTGTTTTAGATTTCAAAACAGACTTTCTAATTTTTATTTTGCCAATCGCAACCTAACTGACATTTGCAAACATCTTGAATCCAGATGAGGCGCCAAGTAAACGTGTGTCTCATCTGGATCCTAGATGCTCGACACTTGGTCAAACGCTTGGACGAATCTGGGTTAAGTAAAATGCAACATATCGGGATGTAAGCAGACACATGTATCAACAAAGGGAAATGTTAAATTTGACTTGTTATCGATATTTCCCTCGTTCGTTCGTGCAATTTGTTCCGTGCACGGAAAAAACTCTGAGGTCTGCCTCCAACTGCAATTAGCTGGACGTCAAGATATGACTGAAATGCTGTTAAAACGACGTAAAACCCGGCTACAAGCAACACTCGTACAGTAGAACCTGTCTTAAGCGACCTTATATTAATTGGACACAGGACTCTTATAGAACAGGTCGTTGATTAATACAGGACAAAAGTAATGCAGAAAGCTCCTATAGGAGCTTTCTGCATTACGTTTGCCCTGCATTAAGCTACTATCTACCTTATAGACATATAATTCACGTCTGGTTGATGGTCGCTTAAGACAGGTTCGACTGTAAATTCATTTGAAATACAGTGCAGACACTCTGGTCCGAGGAATGTGAACTATAACAGTGAAGTTGACATTTGATTCTTTTCTTTATACCATTTTGTTTCAAAATATTGATCTTAGGATCAGTTAGATTGGATTTTGATTATATCTCGAATAACATTACACCGCATCTGGATCAAAATTCGTTGTAAAGAATATTTGTCATAAAAACATCTTCGGTGATAAAATTTGATATAATTTTTGTTTAATTGATATTCAGAAAGTAGGAGCCAGCTTTAATTATTCTGCATGCAAAGGGTTATTTCGGAAATAATTAGGCAAAGCAGACATTTAAGTCTACAAGCTACCAGCATTGGTACTCTTGAACTACGTGATGTTTCAAGTCGCAGCTGGTATTTTAAATCTCCAAGTAATTTGAAAATTTGATTACTGTTAAGATTAGTAAATGTATCACAAATGCAAATCCTATGTGAATTCTAGTGATTTTTCAAATTATACCGGAGCATGTACATTATTTCGTTGTCTCTTTATTATTATTTCACAATTGTCACGTATAAATGTACTGGCGGAAAAAAATCGTGCATACCAATATGTACAACTACAGATATATTTACAAAAAAATTGTACATGCATGTAGTCTAAATAAAAGTATAGATACAACAAACAGGAGTAATTATTTCAATGTGAAATTTTACAAAAGTAAAATGCGCATATCCCTCTAAATTGATCAATGCATAATATGCATAGGTATTACCTGTATCGTTGAGGGATTACTTCGGCAGTACCGTGTAGTGGGGTTCACGTTTTATTCGCTCAGCAGTACCATGCAGTGGGGGTTTACGTTTTATTCGCTCAGCAGTACCATGCAGTGGGGTTCACGTTTTATTCGCTCAGCAGTACCATGCAGTGGGGTTCACGTTTTATTCGCTCAGCAGTACCATGCAGTGGGGGTTTACGTTTTATTCGCTCAGCAGTACCATGCAGTGGGGTTCACGTTTTATTCGCTCAGCAGTACCGTGCAGTGGGGCGCTCAGCAGTACCATGCAGTGGGGCGCTCAGCAGTACCGTGCAGTGGGGCGCTCAGCAGTACCGTGTAGTGGGGGTTCACGTTTTATTCGCTCAGCAGTACCGTGTAGTGGGGGTTCACGTTTTATTCGCTCAGCAGTAGTGTGTAGCGGGAGTTCACGTTTTATTCGCTCAGCAGTACCGTGTAGCGGGAGTTCACGTTTTATTCGCTCAGCAGTACCGTGTAGCGGGAGTTCACGTTTTATTCGCTCAGCAGTACCGTGTAGCGGGGTTCACGTTTTATTCGCTCAGCAGTACCGTGTAGCGGGATTCACGTTTTATTCGCTCAGCAGTACCGTGCAGTGAGGCGCTCAGCAGTACCATGCAGTGGGGTTTACGTTTTATTCGCTCAGCAGTAACATGCAGTGAGGCGCTCAGCAGTACCATGCAGTGGGGTTCACGTTTTATTCGCTCAGCAGTACCACGCAGTGGGGTTCACGTTTTATTCGCTCAGCAGTACTGTGTAGCGGGAGTTCACGTTTTATTCGTTCAGCAGTACCGTGCAGTGGGATTCACGTTTTATTCGCTCAGCAGTACCATGCAGTGGGGTTCACGTTTTATTCGCTCAGCAGTACCGTGTAGCGGGGGTTCACGTTTTATTCGCTCAGCAGTACCGTGTAGTGGGGTTTACGTTTTATTCGCTCAGCAGTACCGTGCAGTGGGGTTCACGTTTTATTCGCTCAGCAGTACCATGCAGTGGGGTTCACGTTTTATTCGCTCAGCAGTAGTGTGTAGCGGGGGTTCACGTTTTATTCGCTCAGCAGTACCATGCAGTGGGGTTTACGTTTTATTCGCTCAGCAGTACCGTGCAGTGGGGTTCACGTTTTATTCGCTCAGCAGTACCATGCAGTGGGGTTCACGTTTTATTCGTTCAGCAGTACCATGCAGTGGGGGTTTACGTTTTATTCGCTCAGCAGTAGTGTGTAGCGGGGGTTCACGTTTTATTCGCTCAGCAGTAGTGTGTAGCGGGGGTTTACGTTTTATTCGCTCAGCAGTACCATGCAGTGGGGGTTCACGTTTTATTCGCTCAGCAGTAGTGTGTAGCGGGGGTTTACGTTTTATTCGCTCAGCAGTACCATGCAGTGGGGTTCACGTTTTATTCGTTCAGCAGTACCATGCAGTGGGGGTTTACGTTTTATTCGCTCAGCAGTACCGTGCAGTGGGGCGCTCAGCAGTACCATGCAGTGGGGTTCACGTTTTATTCGTTCAGCAGTACCGTGCAGTGGGGTTCACGTTTTATTCGCTCAGCAGTACCATGCAGTGGGGTTTACGTTTTATTCGCTCAGCAGTACCGTGTAGCGGGGTTCACGTTTTATTCGCTCAGCAGTACCATGTAGTGGAGTTCACGTTTTATTCGCTCAGCAGTACCGTGTAGCGGGGGTTCACGTTTTATTCGCTCAGCAGTACCGTGTAGCGGGGTTCACGTTTTATTCGCTCAGCAGTACCGTGTAGTGGGGTTTACGTTTTATTCGCTCAGCAGTACCGTGTAGTGGAGTTCACGTTTTATTCGCTCAGCAGTACCATGCAGTGGGGTTTACGTTTTATTCGCTCAGCAGTAACATGCAGTGAGGCGCTCAGCAGTACCATGCAGTGGAGTTCACGTTTTATTCGCTCAGCAGTAACATGCAGTGAGGCGCTCAGCAGTACCATGCAGTGGGGTTCACGTTTTATTCGTTCAGCAGTACCGTGCAGTGGGGTTCACGTTTTATTCGCTCAGCAGTACCATGCAGTGGGGTTCACGTTTTATTCGCTCAGCAGTACCATGCAGTGGGGGTTTACGTTTTATTCGCTCAGCAGTACCATGCAGTGGGGTTCACGTTTTATTCGTTCAGCAGTACCGTGTAGTGGGGTTCACGTTTTATTCGCTCAGCAGTACCGTGTAGTGGGGTTCACGTTTTATTCGCTCAGCAGTAGTGTGTAGCGGGGGTTCACGTTTTATTCGCTCAGCAGTACCATGCAGTGGGGTTCACGTTTTATTCGCTCAGCAGTACCGTGTAGTGGGGTTTACGTTTTATTCGCTCAGCAGTACCATGCAGTGGGGTTCACGTTTTATTCGCTCAGCAGTACCATGCAGTGGGGTTCACGTTTTATTCGCTCAGCAGTAACATGCAGTGAGGCGCTCAGCAGTACCATGCAGTGGGGTTCACGTTTTATTCGCTCAGCAGTACCACGCAGTGGGGTTCACGTTTTATTCGCTCAGCAGTACTGTGTAGCGGGAGTTCACGTTTTATTCGTTCAGCAGTACCGTGCAGTGGGATTCACGTTTTATTCGCTCAGCAGTACCATGCAGTGGGGTTCACGTTTTATTCGCTCAGCAGTACCGTGTAGCGGGAGTTCACGTTTTATTCGTTCAGCAGTACCACGCAGTGGGGTTCACGTTTTATTCGCTCAGCAGTACTGTGTAGCGGGAGTTCACGTTTTATTCGTTCAGCAGTAGTGTGTAGTGGGGATTCACGTTTTATTCGCTCAGCAGTACCGTGCAGTGGGGTTCATGTGTTATTCGCTCAGCAGTAGTGTGTAGCGGGAGTTCACGTTTTATTCGTTCAGCAGTAGTGTGTAGCGGGGGTTCACGTTTTATTCGCTCAGCAGTACCGTGCAGTGGGGTTCATGTGTTATTCGCTCAGCAGTAGTGTGTAGCGGGAGTTCACGTTTTATTCGCTCAGCAGTACCGTGTAGCGGGGGTTCACGTTTTATTCGCTCAGCAGTACCGTGTAGTGGGGTTCATGTGTTATTCGTTCAGCAGTAGTGTGTAGCGGGAGTTCACGTTTTATTCGCTCAGCAGTACCGTGTAGTGGGGTTCATGTGTTATTCGTTCAGCAGTAGTGTGTAGCGGGAGTTCACGTTTTATTCGCTCAGCAGTAGTGTGTAGTGGGGTTCATGTGTTATTCGTTCAGCAGTAGTGTGTAGCGGGGGTTCACGTTTTATTCGCTCAGCAGTACCGTGCAGTGGGGTTCATGTGTTATTCGTTCAGCAGTAGTGTGTAGCGGGAGTTCACGTTTTATTCGTTCAGCAGTACCGTGCAGTGGGGTTCACGTTTTATTCGTTCAGCAGTACCGTGTAGCGGGAGTTCACGTTTTATTCGTTCAGCAGTAGTGTGTAGCGGGAGTTCACGTTTTATTCGCTCAGCAGTAGTGTGTAGTGGGGTTCATGTGTTATTCGTTCAGCAGTAGTGTGTAGCGGGAGTTCACGTTTTATTCGCTCAGCAGTAGTGTGTAGCGGGGGTTCACGTTTTATTCGCTCAGCAGTACTGTGTAGCGGGAGTTCACGTTTTATTCGTTCAGCAGTAGTGTGTAGTGGGGATTCACGTTTTATTCGCTCAGCAGTACCGTGCAGTGGGGTTCATGTGTTATTCGCTCAGCAGTAGTGTGTAGCGGGAGTTCACGTTTTATTCGTTCAGCAGTAGTGTGTAGCGGGGGTTCACGTTTTATTCGCTCAGCAGTACCGTGCAGTGGGGTTCATGTGTTATTCGCTCAGCAGTAGTGTGTAGCGGGAGTTCACGTTTTATTCGCTCAGCAGTAGTGTGTAGCGGGAGTTCACGTTTTATTCGCTCAGCAGTAGTGTGTAGTGGGGTTCACGTTTTATTCGCTCAGCAGTACCGTGTAGCGGGGGTTCACGTTTTATTCGCTCAGCAGTACCGTGTAGCGGGGGTTCACGTTTTATTCGCTCAGCAGTAGTGTGTAGTGGGGATTCACGTTTTATTCGTTCAGCAGTACCGTGCAGTGGGGGTTCACGTATATTCGTTCAGCAGTTAGTTTAGTAATTTAGGTTTTGTATAAGTAATGTGATACCTTTATTTCATCTGTGTTGTAATTCTATTTATCACGTGTGTTTGTTACCAGTCAGTTCATCTTTAATATGACCAAAGGTGGTAACTGGGTTTGTTTGAAAATCGATCCTTAAAAATACACGTTAGTGTCCTCTTTGTAAATCAATTTTCATTCCTTCTCCTCTTATTGTAGCAACAACCGCATGGTTATACTACTGGGTATTGTCAGGTTAGTTGTTCGGCATTGAAAAGACATAAAACCAACTTTGATTAGAATAAAATACCATTGGTAAGTTATGCTTAGGCTCTATGAAACATCAGGAGCTATGGACATTATTTAATTGGTATTCCTCGCTCTGCTGTTGCTAGGCAACTAATTTGGAGTGCGCAGAAATATTGTTAAGTTTCATATAAAGTATTAGAAGGAATTCGCTTGTGAATCATTCACAATGTCCTGAAGAATATGTATAGTTACATATTTACCAGAACGCGTTGCTTGATACAGAGTACATGACGTAATAATATACATTTTACCCCCAAAATAAACTGTCAGTGATAAACTGGTGGCATAGGGGCCCTATTGTATAGACAATAAAACCAGTTTATAAATGAACTGTTTGCTCTATAAAACCTACCAAACTATAGCTGGTGCGCCATTAACCTTTTAAATGAGGGAATCAGTAATGTGTTTTGCAAATAACTTACACCCAGATGAGAGGGTCCCACAGGAGCCCTCTCATCATCGTATGCCCTGTTTGTCATGTAATATTTGTCTGTTAAAACTCCCTGAATATTCACAGTAACATTGACCTGGTTGAAGCTTTACCGTTGAAATAGTTAAAGTCACTCATAAACATGTTTCGCAGCAATGGTGGCTGCTTTAATATATATCATCAATGTTTTAATTTTGTTTTCAAGTGTTTGTCCTCGTGAGGCTAGTTTTTCTAACTAGGTAGTCGATTCGAAGTAATATTTATGTGAAGCATAAACAAACAAGAATATAATGTAAACATATTTTTTCTGTTTTCACAAATTTGAAAAGAACAATGAGAAGTATCGGTAAAGCTTTACAAAACTGAAGAGAACTCAGAGCAATCGAACCAGCAAAATTTAAAACTTAATGAAAAGTCATATAGGTAGAACTGTACACAATTTAGAGGACAATGAGAAGCCGTACTGGTAGAGCTTTACATAATTTAGAGGTCAGGAGCAGTCGTATCGTTAAAGCTTTACATGATTTAACTAGAAATGTATCCACAGGACACTGATGCCCCCACTTAAGATTTTTTGTCACAGAAAGTAAGGGCCATAATCATCATAAAATTGATATATGTTCATGAACATGTATGTAAAGTGTGCAACGACTAAAGCGATTTACACAGCTATCGAACTTGACCAAGATATAATGGCCACAAACATTTGTGTAAAGTTTAGAGAGGATTGGACATATACTTTCCAAGAAAGAGTCCGGACAAGATATGTTTAAAGTCATGTTTGCAAATAAAAGGCCACAACTCCTAAAATACTAAAGAAATTTGCATGGCTATCACACTTGACCACGATATAATAGCTACAAACATGTGTGTGTGTAAAGTTTGGTGTGGATTGGACATATACTGTCCAAGAAAGAGCCCGGACAAAGTCATTTTTGCAAATAATGGGCTGATAAAGTTTAAGAGTAAAATGAAAAGTCGTGTCGATAAAGCTTACACAATAAAATTATCGTAATAAAGATCAGGTGTACCGGTAAAACTAAAACAAATCAGTGAGTACCATGAACACTTGCTCTTCAATGTTGTAAAACTATAAATGGTGTTCTTCAGATTTATTTTATAAAATTTATGATCCTATGAAATGTTATTATCAATCAAACAAACAAACATGCGTACGCACAGTGAAATTAATATATTTTGTATTGTTTTCATTGTATTGTTATGTTTCAGAGTGTTCTTGTTTGTCGTCAATTTGTTTCAAGGCTGTTGTAATCGTTTTGGTTTGGAAAATATTTTATGACGCAAAAACCTGTTTCACACGTTGTTTCATTTTTCCCCCACTCGAATCAATGTCACGTCATCAAGTCAAATATCTTCACTTGGAAAGATTTGCTTTCATTGAATTTTCTCTGCGCTAATCACTTTAAATGAAGTAGAAGACACCTGCTCCGGTGTCAGATTTGGCTGGCGTATTTCATACAATATGAACACACAAAGCACATTCTGTTTTACCCTAACTACTCAAAGTATTTTGTTTAAACATATTTAATTTTCTGTATGCATAAATATACATAGTTTCTAATAAGGATTGTAATGAAAGCTGGAGTTTATTAGATTCCTCTCCTTGGTATCTAATACTTCATAAAATCAGTTTATTAGTGGCACGTGAACATTGCAACATTCAATATCATGGACGCTTGAAATACATGTTGAATCAAGAAAGAAAAGAAAAGTGGTAATGAACGAAACAGAATGAAATTATTGAAACAAAGAGCAAAAGGAACAAAGAGTTAAAACCTGTGCCAGTGAAAGGAATCTGTATCCATGCTTATAAAACTTTTAGTTGAGTCTGAGTTCGTTCTCAAGTTTTTGATTGGTCAGATTGAGCCTTTGGCTCAAATCTGACCAATCAAAAGCTTGAGAACTCAAATCTGACCAATCAAAAGCTTCAGAACGAACTCAGACTCAACTAAAAAGTTTTATAAGCATGGACCAAGTATCCACTCTCATTGGCTTTTTAAAGTTGAATAATTCAATTTTGTAAATGGCGATGGTGGTGGTGGTGGTGGTGTGGTGATGGTGGTGGTGAGTGAGTGTGTGTATGTGGGGGGGGGGGACTTTGAACATATATTGATCCAACAATCCGTGACAGCACGCTGGCACAACCTTGTAAATTACTGGTGTTCGCCTACATTGTTTTCAAAACGGTATTACTTATTTCATCATATGTTATGTTTGTGCGTAGTGCAAAACTGTTATAACTTCACTAACAACATCCAAACTAATGATCCCGAAGGACCAGAAAATATAACAACACAAACTTGACTTTGGGGAAAGAGTCCCAGAGGTTCGGATGTCATAATATAGACGCTTGTTTTTCGTACCTTGATGGTAATTGTTGTTGTTTCGCTGTTGTTGTTTTTGGCTTTGTTTTGCTGTTGCTGCTGATGATGATGATGGCGATGATGGCGATGAAGGCGACATTGTTACTGAGGAAGATAGTGATAAGGGCGATGATAATGATGATACTGAGATGACTCAAAACATTACTTCACGAGTCATAACATTGGCTTTATTTATTATTATGTCATAACAGTGCTTCGGTGCAAGCTGGGGGTCGATATTCCATTATTTCTCACCGAAGTTTTATGGTAAATTTTGATCATTACATGTAGCATAAAATATCGCGAAATGACATGATTCAGTTGATCGTGTTCTTTATTCGTTTCGAAAATCAGTTCATTTTAAGCAGCTTTATCTTAGGTTAAACTAATCGATCATGTTCTCTATGAGAAAACAACTTTACTCTGTAACTCCGTCTTTTTACGCCTTTGCAAGCACAGTAAACCAAAAATAGACAACTCCATAGGAACTGTCTCATCAGGGTCTGTTCTGTTTGGTTATGTTACAAGTCTGATCCTCTATCTTCATATCAATAGATATCCGTTATTTATGCTAAATTGCTTTTTATTATTATGTTTAATACAATAATCAAATATTATTCATAACAGATCGAGCACGAATGAATATAAATTGAGTAAATGTTTAATTCTCAAACTTAATTTCCTGTGTCCATGTCGTTATTTAACGTTTAACCCTTCGCTTGCTATTCACGTAAATATACCTGCCCGTAAATAGTGAAGACCCAGATGAGACAGCTCCTGCAGGAGCTGTCTCATCAGGGTCTGTACTATTTACAAATTGACTGTGCAACCAGCGCACTTCTCAGCAGTCAGTGCACAGCAAAATACTTGTACACAGTTGAGATATATGTAATTATACAACAGGGCATGGGTAAAGAAGGAGAAATGTATTTTAAAATTCAGCAAGAGAAGGGTTAATGTGCTAACCAAATTATTTTTACACAATTTTTCACCCACACCAATTCAAATTTCAAGCTATGATTAGTTTGCCAATCATAATATAATTTTGATTTCAAACATTTTGGGTCGTCGAGTTACTCGATGTCTCATCTGGATCCAAACAGTTTGCAAAGGTACTCACGGACCCACCGACAGCATGTGTACAGCGTGTGACCAGTATTCATGCTTATAAAACTTTTAGTTGAGTCTGAGTTCGTTCTCAAGTTTTGATTGGTCAGATTTGAGCCTTTGGCTCAAATCTGACCAATCAAAAGCTTGAGAACGAACTCAGACTCAACTAAAAAGCTTTATAAGCATGGACCCTGATTGACGTTGGCAAACAGCTTGTACACTGATGAAACGCAGAGTACTTTGCGCATCATCTGTTTGCAAATCTGCCAAGTGTTTCTCAAACGCTTGAACGAACCAGACTAAAGTAAACTTGCAGTGCATCATAGTTTGGTTAGACACCATTTGTACAGGCGAATAAAAGTACAGAAATTTCAGTATATGTGATCCATGAGAATCACGTCCATGCTCTCGCTACCGCTGGGAAAGGCAAATAAATTGGTGACACATTTGCATAATCCCTGGCTTCTTCCGTCACATCTTTGCCATTCATTGTATATTTTCAGCTCTAATAAATTTAGATATACATATAGCTGAGGCAGCATTCATTCTGTAGTATAAATTCACTATGTCAACATCTCTGAGTGAATCACGTCTATGACATTTACAAGAAGAAATTTACTGATGTAGGAGTTTTATGACATGCCAGTGTTTTCATCTTTATCCTGGTGTGGACAGACCCGTAATTACATGTACCTATGCAAACAGTTTTGAGTAACCCGGCGTCTCATAAGGACCAAAGTGCTTGACACCCTGATTGGATATTGTGTGTGTGAGTGTGTGGGTGTTTTTTTTTAAAAAGAACAGACTAAAGTTTACGTTAGTATGTTATGTCTTGTAAGCAGCTGCAGTTACTCCTACGCCAATTCTGGTGTTCTGTAGCTCTCTACAGTAACCCCCCCTCTCTCTCTCTCTCTCTCTCTCTCTCTCTCTCTCTCTCAAAGGCGGTCAACTAAAATATACCTAATAATGCTGACAGATTGACCCAGATTGTAGCTAAATACCGGCCGATAGTAATGCAGAATGCTGCCAATAGGATCTGCCTGCGTTGATTTCACCTACATGGTATTTAAAACAGTATTACTAGTTCCATTAAACAAGTTTGCATAAACCTGCACCTGCTTCTAACCCTATTCTGCTGATAATTTTAAAAACAATATTCTTCTTTTCTGAATATCGATTAAACAAAAGGTTGTATCAAAATTTGTTTGTATGACAAACAGTACAGACCCTGCCCAAAGGGCTCCGGAGATCTGGGTCTTCACTATTTGCAAATGTCTTATTACTTGATTCCCGCTCGTATAAATTATTTCTGCATTAAGCAGTCATGTGAATTTAAAGAGTTTCGTGTTAATATATTTTTCTTTGGTCTGAAGAGCAAATCAGTTGTACGTTTATTCCACATCTCTCTGGTTACACGGTCAAAATATTAAATAGCAATGACCCTGAGAAGAAATCTGACCCAAGCTGGTGTACATAGTCGGTTCATAAACTAATGAAAACCGTTCTGCAATCTTCAACATCATCTGCTGTCTTTTTGTCATTATGCGATTTTGCCAAATGTAATTTCCTGAATATAAAAATAATGGATATAAACTAATATGATCATTATAAATAATAATAGTAATAGTGCATTTGCAATATAATGATCTGTATTTTATATGATTTGTATTTACACTATAATGATCTATATGTGTATTATAATGATATGTATGTGTACTATAATGATCTGTATATTTACTTTAATTATCTGTATTGTAATATAATGATCTGTATTAGTACTATATTGATACGTATTTGTAATATAATGTATGTACGTGTACTCTAATGATCTGCATGTGTACTGTAATTATTTGTATCTGTACTATAACGATCTGTATTTGTAATATAATGATCTCTATACATATTCTATAATATGTATTTGAAATGTACTAAAACACATTGTTAAACGGCAACTTTATATATTGGAACATTTTTGTTGATGCGCCAGTTTCATTACTGGTCACTTATCGATTGTTGGCAACTCCCTTGTCCATTATTATTATAACTATTATTTACGTACGTTAATGGTCTAATGTGGACTAGATAAGTTGTATAAATACCAAGTAGTGGTTTGGAAATTGGTCCGTGTGTAGTATAATGATGTGTAGTTGATATGCTGACTACTCAATTGCCAAAGAAAACGAGCACCTTGGGGAAATGTGGTTGAAGAGTGATTCTTGAAATATCTATATCATACATTTTGAATCATGTTATTGGTCGTTTTCACAAGTAAATAAAGACATGCTCTGTCTTGTGTTTGTTTCTTTGCATGTTAGCGACAAAATAAAATTGGCTATTTCGAAAACCTAAGTAAACAATTTTGGTCCAGATATATTCCCAAGTAACTCAGTGTCCCATTAGGATCCAAACTGTATGGAACTCTGGCTGCATTGTTAAGAGAAATGAAGGAAAATGAACTTTTCAGAATTGCAGCAGACAATAATTATCGCCGCATACAATTACATGTACTTAGCAAGACATTAATGCTGCGTAATGTTCAATGGAAAAGTAGTAAAGTCAAGCAGGCAAAGCCACATGCAAGACGCAACCACCACCAAAACACCGATAGACAGCATGACACACACACACACACAACCACACCCCCAAACGCACACGCACACACACATACGAAATGAACACAGAAAACACCAAAAGACACACAAGAAACAGGGACAAACGTTCCACAACATGAACAAACCACAAGCACAAAGACGCAAGGCAAACAAAAGGAAGGGTGACAAAGAGAGTACCGCCTTGGCACGGTCAGCAGCAAAAACACCACTGGGGGTTTAAACCGGTTTACGGACGTCCTAACCTCACACTTCTCTCAAAGTCATCCTAGCTTTACAAATATTGTAAATAAAGGTATCCCCAGACACATTATAATGAAGGTATTACAGTACAATGTGCATACATGTATTTGTGTAATTTGTTTAATCATTTCCTCACATAAACACAGAGTAGACTCAGATCAGACACAACTCTGAGTTCTGTTTGCAAACTCCCTTCTGCTCTACAAGTTTGGCATGCATGAAGTGATTTTGAAATTAAATGAATTAAATGACAGAAATGTTACCCAATGGCAGACCATCATTGTTCTAATATACATTGTGTTTGAGGTAGGAAAACGAAACATTAAAGGAAAGTTTCATGTGCAGTTCTGCATCTAAATATTTGTTATTTTCTAGTCTAGTAACCGTAGAGTTACGGATTTTGGCATAGAATACAAGTAGCCCGTGTCGCCAAAAGCATTTGGGATAATTTATGTACACTTCAGATTTTGTTCGGGTGAAACCCAGCAACAGCAGAATTATAGGCCATAATTTAGAATACATCTGTGTCACGTGTATATTCGGAAGTATTTTTTATCTTGAACGTATACAGTAAGATGTTGTTCACCTTAGGTTTTGTTTATATTGATGTCCTATTATAGCAGAGTAATGGGATTCGACATAGAAAGGGGTATTAACTATTAATATATACCTGTCAGTTTCTGCAGTAAAATACGATTGTATTCGATCATGCAATAAAACCTCTCAGATAAATTTTCCGTATTGCACGAGCGTGCAATACAAGATCCGTAGTTGTAAATCAATGCGCCATTCATGAATGGACTATGTTTTCTGTTTCTGAATAAAAGGAGTTAGAATAGTGGGGTTCTTTTTTGTGTTCTTTTATTATAACAGGTATATAATAAAGGGAATATTACACCGTGGTGAGTGAGAATACCACAGACAAACAACCACGAATGTGATACAACCCTTCATGTCGCCACTTCGTGTAATATCCCCTATTTATATGTTGAAATATATTACCTGCTCGAATATGTTAGAGATTTAACTTACCTCAAAGTCGTTAAAGCATTTAAGAAATTTAAGAAGCGAACGTGCGAGTGACAAACAGTTTTGATTGTGATGAGACGCCGAGTGACGATTCGTCTCAATTGGATCCAGGGTCCAAGGTTATAATACTTCTGAGTCTGAGATCATTATCAAATATCTGATTGGACAGATTCTGAGCAAGCTCAAAATCTGGCCAATCAGATGCTTAAGAATGATCTCAGACTCAAGGGCCAAGTTGATGGCAAATGTGATCCAAGTCGCGTGTTGGCATGATAGGGGTTCAACAATCTGTGCAAAACACACTAATACCGAGTTGTTAAAGTTTACCGGAATGTTTTATCAGCATGTGGGGTAGTGTTACTCCTGTTTTGTATACCAGTCCATCTGTCTATTCCTTCCACCCATCTGTTTATCCATCAAATCATCTTAAATGGTATGTCTTGACAACAAGCCATACTGATGGGGACAGGCATGTTTTGTTAATTTGCCTAACGATGAAATGCTCAAGGTGAAGTTTTTTGAATATTAAATGTCCATTTTCCGTCCACATTTAATTTGTTTACAATCTAGCACTTGCAGTTCCAAAGCAATCTCAAGCCGTTACACGATAGAGATACCTTTACAGGCCTTTACTGAGTAGACCCAGATTAGACCCCGGGAGCCTCTGTTCTACTCGGTTTTTCTATGGAATATTACAATGGCAAACGTTTCATGTTTAAATATGCTTTTGTAAACATTCATCTAATATGTATTCGTGATGTCATTATTTCTTAAATGAATATGCCCATGTGCCCATCAATTAATATTACTAAATGGTCTACCTTTTATGATATACTGCATGAAGCATATGAGTGTTAACTAGAAAATTGTATCAATATGACACGGATACCCCTGTCATTATTGTCTCCAAATCAAGCACGTTTCACTATGTGTTGCATAACTCTGGTAAAAATACTCGGAGCTTTACGTACATCTCCACATCAACGTTGTTCATCTGTAAAAGTTTGAAGTAAATTTCCTATTACTGTAAGAGGAGTTAGACACACAAAAGTGCAAGACATTGTATCAGTCATGAAGAAAACACCACATACAAAACACTGTTTTTTACTGTATGTTAAATACATGTAGTAAAGACAATTTCAAAGTCCCATAACCCTCGTAAAATGGTCGGAGAAAACATTCCCTCCTTTGTGTACATCTTCATCAACGTTGTTCAGATGTGAAAGTTTGATGTAAATCATCCCATTGGCGAATGATGAGTTTAAAATACAAGATGTGCGGGGCGTACGTACCGACGGAAGTGCGTAGTTATTGAAGGACGGACAATAGCAAGGCTATATGCATCTCACCTTGTTGTGGGCATGACAATGTATATGTTATGTACATGTTCATCGGATATATAATTGAGGACAAAATGACTGTACTGAACATCTCTGGTCAGTAAAGTATATATCAACCACAAGACAATGGGAGTTACATCTTCATATTTCAGATATCCGATGCTATTATGGCGGCCATTTTGACAACTACATGTATCCTGATTTGTTTTATTATTTGGACAATTTATTACCCAAAAGAGTTTTAAATATACTATTTCTTCATCATATTTAAATATAAAAGAAACGATATACTACACTAAACATTATCCATCAGTTAAGAATTGAAATTGGAGAATTTTACGCCATTTTGGATACCATCTTAATTGTTATAAATACATTAAGGTAACAAAGTGGCATCTGGTCTATTGTCAGTCTATATGACACACTTAGCAATAATCAGGAAAGAAAAACGTTATAGACCACCATACAAGGGCCATCTTATTTATTATCTGTTGGACTATGTATAAAGGGTTAAAACGCTGAAAGAAATATTTAGTTTAAACCATTTACTCTATGAATATTCTTGTAAAAATATAGTGACACCGTGAATATCAATTAGGTGCTACTTTTAACCCTTCGCTTGCTATTCACGTCAATATACCTACCTGTAAATAGTGAAGACCCAGATGAGACAGCTCCTACAGGAGCTGTCTCATCAGGGTCTGCACTATTTACAAGTTGATTTTGCAACCAAAGCACTCCACAGCAGTGATTGCACAGCGAAATACTTGCACACAGTGAAGATATATGTAATTATACAACAGGGCATGGGTAAAGAAGGAGACATGTATTTTAAAATTCAGCAAGTGAAGGGTTATACTGTCATGTAAACATAGGACATTAGCTGTATAATCAGATGTATCCTATTCAATAAGCAAACAAAGCTGACATTGATCAGACGGCTCTTCAGATATAGGTCTATTCTGTTTACAAGGGCCTTAAAAAGTATTCCTATAAATGAAAGGATACTTTCAACTGTTTTTAAAACAAAACAACATATTGACCGAGTGTCAAACAGCATGGTGCATAACAGATTTATCAAAGTACCGTCCCTATTCCGGCGTGCATAATTAAATATGAACTATTTGCCGCCTTGAGCGAATCCGTTACAGAACAATAGCAAACAGTATAAATCCAGATGAGACGCCGAGTAATTCTGTGTCCCATCAGGATCCAAACTGTTTGGACGCTCTGGTTTTGCTTTGGAATAGAAAGCGGAAAGAAATTCCACTTTATAACATGAAGCAGACGATAATCTTAGGAAACAAAAACTATTTGGCAGTTAAAATTCTAAATTCCATATCAACCGACTCATTGCATTATAGTTTGAGATGCACCTTTGTTAAATGGTGTTTGTAAATATATTGGATTAAATACACAAATTCTATATTGTGCATTCCAATTACTTGTTTTTCTTTTCATTTTATTTCGTGTAATTATTGTAAAGCATTGATTTGGAAACAAACTGCTGATTTGGCAAAAGTTCAACTTCTACTGAGTGAAAGCCATTTAACTCTTTCGTTACCATATTTTGTCGTCTGCAAAATTTTCATTTTGAGGGTTATCATTTCTCCCCTTTTCTTTTCATAGTAACAAATAGACTGGGGCCTCTGTGCTTCGTCTGGATTCAAATTGTTTCAAAATGGTAGCGAAAGAATTAACCCTCAGTCAGCTGGGTCCATGCTTATAAAGCTTTTAGTTGAGTCTGAGTTCGTTCTCAAGCTTTTGATTGGTCAGATTTGAGTTCTCAAGTTTTTGATTGGTCAGATTTGAGCCAGAGGCTCAAATCTGACCAATCAAAAACTTGAGAACGAACTCAGACTCAACTAAAAGTTTTATAAGCATGGACCCTGGATAATTAAAACTGACTCCTCCTTTTCTGAATACATGTATTAATTAAACAAATAGGGTATCACATGTATCACTGAAGAAAATTATGTGTATGCTAACAGTGCAGACCCTGGTCAAACGGCTCCCTAAGGAACTGTTTGATCTGGGTCTATAATGTTGACAAAGGTTTTATTCGTTTGGTTCCCGTAAAATAAGGTTTAAACAACAAACAAAGTTGAGAAATCTTATTTAAGCGTTTTCTAAACTTTTGGCTTAGTTACACCATGGGGAATTAACACATCGCCAATTTAAAAGAATCCTGACGTTTATTTTTTATAGACCCGTTTTTAACCTAAGAAATGACAAAAACATTTCCCATTTCCCACCGGTTGCCATGGTATTCCCGAAATTCATCTTGTGATATCCGATTAGGCTCCCCTGTCATGACAGTGACAACGAGCTACTTATGTATAAACCTTAGCATACTTAACTCCTCTCATGCTGACAAAATAACATCTGCCCAATTCCTGATTTGCTGAAATATTCACTGACATCCAACTCAATGAAACTTTATAGAAGCTATTAAGCGAGTGTCAAACTGGGTTGCCAGTCAATACGCGCTTAGAATTAACGAATTCACTCGTTGCATGTCACGTAAATGTCTGGAAAACAAATCGCTTCGGAAACAATTAAAAGCATTATATTTTCTTCTATTTCTCTTCAACCCTTTCCCCCATATTAACGTTTTTTCGCGCATTTGCAAACAGAGTAGACCAAGATCAGACGGTTCCTAGAGGAGCCGTCTGATCTTGGTCTACTCTGTTTGCTTATGGAATTTGATAGACATGTTTCTTTAGTTTCTAAAATGGCTACAATATTTCACCTTCCATATTTCATTATAACCATTTTCACCATGAATATTCATAGGTATTGAAATTCGGACTAAATATAGAACAGGGAAAGGGTTCCTTTTGGTTCCTAATGAGAAGTTCTTGTTAATTGATGTTTGAGTTAATTGATGTCTAAACTGGGTCCAATCTGTTTGCATTCTCTGATAGCGTACAAAGATTTAACAAACAGTACTACGCTGAAAATTTCACAAATAAGCCGTTCTCTGGGGAAATGGTACACTCTGGGGGACCAGTCCGGTTGTCAAGCAGGAAATCACGAGTCAGTTGGCGTCTCATCAGGACCAAAACGGTTGGTAAAAGTCAAACACAAAATTGTCCTAAGCGTTTTATTATAAGGGTTAAGTCTTTCGCCGCCAGGAGGCAAATATCATTATCTTTAATAAACAGTTTGCATCCATGTGAATCGGAAGTAAACGTATTGCCAGATCAACTTTACAGTGAAATAAGGATTTATGGGGACTTACTTGATAAGTCAAACAGACATTAAGTCTAGATGATCGTTATGTACGCTGTCTCGATCTAAAAATGGTTATACTGACACAAGTTGCTGACAATATCCATAGTGAGCAGAAACGGACGTTAGTCAAGACAATCAAAGACAACGTTTTAATATCCAGTAGGATTCAATATTGCACATGTTCCATTTGTATAATACAGTTGAACGTCGATATCTCGAACTCGGATAACTCGAACTTTGGGATAACTCGAACAAAATGTCCAGTCCTTCCAAAACTAACACTACAGAATTGCTCTAAAATGTTTCGCTACAGATATCAAGAAACATATGATGCAGCTTAACACAGGTCTACAGTAATGCCGAAAGCTCCTACAGGGGCTTTCAGCACTGCTTTAGAATTGTATTAAGCTGTGGTCTTGACAACTCGTTCAGATTAGAAATCGGATGACTCGAACATCTTTTATCTCGAACTAATGTGTACGGTCCCTTGAAGTTCGACTTATCGAAGTTCAACTGTATTTATTTGTTTCGTATTATCCTTTTGCTTTCGGTATGTGTGTCTTTTAGCTATATGGGTCCATTTGCAGTGTATGTACTTATGAAGTTAACCAATATTCATCGTATACAGCATGTACCTACAAGCTATCGATATACAGTAAAACCTCGATTATCCGAATTTTCGGTATAGAAGAATTTTGACCCTTTTAGGCAGGTGGCTGCTTAATGCATGGTGAAAGTCATGCAGAAAGCTCCTAGAGGAGCTTTCTGCATGACGTTCACCATGCATTAAGCTGCCACCTGTCTTAAAGGTCGATAATAATACGTATTTTAGTGTTCGAATAATCGAAGTTTTACTGTATTTCTTTTCGTTGGAGAGGCTGAACAGCTACAACTGCATTTATAGGAAATTAACTGTTTGTATTTTCTAGACGAAATCTACGTTTATTATGATTACATCTTAAACTTGCAAAAACTATTTCTTTTCAAGATGTCTTTAAATGTCATTACGCTACAATGCCTACCCAATACACAACATTGCCACTTCTAAATTTAAAGTAATTATTATTTCTTTAAAAAGCATCATTCATTAGTCTAGAAATAGAAATTGATTGATTGATTATGTTGCGTGATTGTGTGTTCCCGATGGCCATGTTCAACTCTTGCTTGTTCCTGTGCAAATATCCAAGAGGCGAGCTTATACATATTGGTAATACAGTAGAACCCCGCTAATGCGACCACCTAAAAAAGGTATAATTCTGGATGCTATATGCAGGTGGTAGCTAAATGTAGGACAAAAGTAATGCAGAAAGCTCCTAGAGGAGCTTTCTGTATTACCTTTGTCCTGCATTAAGCAACCACCTGCTATTGGTAATAAAGTTTGAGAGTTTGACACATTAAACCTTTATTATATTAAGTACAACCTAACAGCCATTTGTAAACAAATTGGATCCACATGAGACGCCGATTTAATCGGCGTCTCATCAGGATCCAAACTGTTTGACACCCGGTGTGCAGTTTCTAAAATCTCATCAGGATCCAAACTGATTTACATCCGGTGAGCAGTTTCTAAAAGCTTAAATGAATCGGAAGTAAAATGATTACAATAAATCATTATTACAGCGGATAAAGGGAATAATGATTCAGTTGGTTACAAAGTCTAGATGTTACACAGTGAATATGCCATTGACAGTGTCAAGTCAATGGGTTATAAATTATACATGTACATTGTATATGCCATTGTCAGTGATTAATCAATGGGTTATAAAGACTATGTGTACCTTGTATAAATGCCATTGCCAGTGATTAATCAATGGGTTATAAAGACTATGTGTACCTTGTATAAATGCCATTGCCAGTGATGAGTCAATGGGTTAGATATAAAGATAGATAGATTTATTTCGGCAAGGAATGCATGCATAGTCATTTAAAAAGTATGCTCAATACATAACACACATTATGCATACATGTGAATAAATAAACTATGGCATGCACACCCACACCGAGGATAATACAAAAAAGAGCTAACTTTTATTTCGATTGTGTTCCTCTGTGCTGGCGGCATAACATAGAGAGGCAAATGTATTCATTTGTAACCAATGTGTTTTATATTGCACTATATCTAATAAAAGTAATTTCTGTCACTAAAACGTAGTTGTATATTCATATAAAATTAAGATCCATTGATAATATATGTGATATAACTATTTATTAATACTAAGATAATATCTTCTTTATATATATAATTATTATATATTATTCATATATTAGAACCACAGACCATAGACACAGTTAAGGAAACAACTAACGTCGAAACGTAACTTAGTGAAAGTAGCGTTGAAAAAATATTTAATGCAAGCACCGTTGAAATATAAATTTTATGGAAGTAACGTTGCATCGTAAGCTTAACAAACTAATATTGAAACGTAAGTTAATAGAAGTATCGTTGAAACATAATGTAATGCTAATAAAAGTAACGTTGAAACATAAGATTATTGAAGTAACGTTGAAACGTAAGTTAAATAAATTAATGTTAAAGCGTAAGTTTAGGGAAGTAACGTTGAAACATAGGTTGATGGAAGTAGTGAGAATGACGTTGTTCAAAACGTAAGATAATTAAAGTAACATGGAAACGTAAATAAATTCATGGGGGTTACGTTGAACGTAAGTTGATTGAAGTAACGTTGAAACGTTAGTTTATTGAAATAGTGTTGAGAAATAAAGTTGAAAGGTAAACGTATTGCAATAATGTTGAAACGTAGACTAATAGAAGAAATGTTGGAACGTATTAGCTATTGGAAATAATGTTGAACGTAAGCTAACGAAAGTAACATTGAAACGTAAGTTAATGGACGTGACTGAAAAAGAAGGAGAGGGGTTTGTGTTGACATTAAGCTTTCAGCAAGATAAGGGTTCACTTCTTACAAGCTAATGAGCGTTTTTGTGACCATGTTTGCAAAATAATTGTACACAGACACAACCCAATGGTGTCTCAGATCTGATATAGTTCAAATATGTAAACAATTTACCTGATGAATATTCATGTAAAAAATAATGACTGTTGCAGTTGCATAATTATTAATTAATTGATTGTTTTAAAATGGCAAAAAATGAATATGTAAAACCATGAATAACTGATTCACCTGTAGGAGCTGTCTTATCAGGGTTAGCACTGTTTGGTCATGAAGATATACATGTACATGGCGAATCTGGTCAGGCTCTACTTAATATATATTATTTCATGACTATACAATATGCTAACCCTGATCATACAGCTCCTACAGGGAGAAATTTGAATCAGATCTATATGATTCCATAAACTATAAGAGCAGACCTTCATCAGGCAGCTCCTACAGGAGCTATCGAAAAATGTAAAGTACCTAGTTATAGTCTACTTTCAGTCCGAATGACCACTCAGCCGACTGTACATTTACTCCCCAGGTCATTGAGTCATTCGCCTGCTAACATATGGCGTAATCATGCAGTCGCATTACCGGCTAGTGACACTCACATGCGCCCATTTTAACTCCTGGATGGAGAGGGGTGCGGGTGGGAGACACTGACAAGCATCTGAAATGTCCGGGAGGGAGAGGGATTTGAACTCCGGACCTCCGGATTGGTAGTCAAGTGCGTTACCACTAGACCACCGCACACCACAACCTAACTATCTAATCTGGATCTACTCTGTTTGCAAATACGTACAAATGCGTCTTCAATTAAATAATAGGTTAATTCTCCGATTGCCCTAAATCAATGTAGGGACAAAATGGGTATTTGAGAATTTAAGCTGACAACATTTTCCAGACGAAAGTAACTTAGTTATCAATGGGTATATAAATCAGTAGTCTTCAGTTTTTAGTATGCTGACCAGCTGAAGCATTTGTGTGTTTTTCAATATCTTCAAAGACATACTGTCATCTTTCCCTTGTCTCTAACATAATTAGAGTGTCACCAGGTCTGGATCCCAATGAGAGACTGTCTGAATAATTATAACATGCATGTGTCTGATACATATCCATACTTTTTGCACAGACCGCATCTGGCACTGGGCATTAGTTATCTGAATGCTGGAAACGAGTGTACTGTTACATGTATTTGCAAAAGGTGTCGCCTTAGATCATGCAGAGGGCTCCTAGTGGAGCCCTCTGATCAGGGTGTGTATTGTTTGTCGCTCAGATCCTCCAGCAAATTTAAATATTTTATGATAAATGCACTCTATAGTTACACTAATCCACTTTAACCCATTCCCTCATAGACTATTTTAGACCCAACCTCCCTTGAAAGCATGTACTGAAAAAAACATTTACTAGAGAAAAGGACAATTTTAGAATTGTGTAGTATTGAAACCATTGTGATAAATAGAGCATTTGCTCCACTGGAGCAAATGCTCTATTTATCACAATGGTTTCAAGAACTGACTATTACAGAGGCATAAATTGTGGAGGAAATGAGTTAATGGTTAGCATTCAAAGGATTAGATTTTTTTCTCGGTCCCATTATTTGTTATAGATTTAGTACCAGTCATGTCATTGCTGTAGTTGTAGGACAAGATCATGGCAATAACGTCAGTCACTATTTTATATAATGTAAATACAGTAGAACATGTCATAAGCGACCGTTCATTTATTGAACATATGAGTCTTAAAGAACAGGTGGTTGCTTAATGCATGGCAAAAATAAAACAGAACGATCCAATAGGAGTTTTTCCGGCATTACTCTCGACCTGCTTTAAGCTACCACCTGTATTACAGAATACGGAATTAAACCTTTTTAATGGTCGCTTAAGAACCTTATACAAGTTAATCCGCTATACGTACACTAATCTAAAGACCTTACAAACGATGGAGAACCAGGTCAGGCGCCGCGTTGACAAGTCGTACTCTGTTTTCTAGTCTGTTTGTAATTTGCTAGCATTTTTTTAACGAAGAAGGGCCTAATCAGACTCGCCCTGTTCGGCACGGTATGTAATCTCAAAACGGTGGTTCTCGTATATCGGCGCTCATATACGCATACATATGTATATAATAACTAAATCAAGGAAGCCACTACTGTTGTAACATGTCCTATTTGGTGCACCGAATATTGTTTGGCAGGTGCCATAGAGTAAACAGTTCATTATGTGTGTGTTTGTATCAGGTTTTACGTCGCTTTAACAGTACGTGTATTTCAGCCATATCCAAACGTTCTACTAATTACAGATGGAGGAAGAACAAAACGGCTACGTCATTATTTAACCCGTACATGGAATAAATTCCATTGTTTTAAGCACAGAACGCCCGGGGTGAAACATCGGCCTACCAAAAGCCAAATACCCATGCAGATGCCAATGCCGAGATTCCAACCGCAGCGGCGTAGGACCTAAGTGATCGTCATTTGAAGTCCATCACAATTCGGCTACCGAGTTTTATCGTCTTTACAAAAACAGTCTGTTTTTCCAATTTCATTAAAAGTTCACTTTTGGGTGAAACGTTGTTTTTATGTACTCTGTCACGCACAGCATTATGGTGCATAATTGCCTGCAATTTCTTCAAAACATCGTGAATAATTCACAAGTGAAATTTGGCCTGAAACTTAAAGTCCTTTTTTGTAAATTAATTTCTGCGCCCACTTAGTCTCTCAAATGGCTAAACATGAGGTTTTGTATAGAAAGTATCATCAATTTACGCTTTGTATGAAGCGCCATTCTGCCATGCTAATTGCTAAATACAAAATGCGAAATGCTTTTTGCCAATTGTGTAAATTGCTAGGGAATATTCCAAATGATGGGTGTAAATGACAAATGCGAAATGCTTATTGCTAAATGCATGATTGAACAGCGCCATTTTAAAGTGACTGTATATTTGCTAAATGCATGTTTATTTACATTAAAGCTTATTGCACTACTAAATTAAAAATGGCGCTATTCAATGCCAGTAGTGCAAACATGCATTTAGCAATAAGTATTTCGCATATGTCATTTACACCCATTATTTGGAACATTCCGGTTCTTTCCCTAGCAATTTACACAACTGGCAAAAAGCTTTTCGCATTCTGCATTTAGCATTTCGCATTTCGCATTTAGCATTTAGCAAATAACATGGCAGAATGGCGTTCCATAGCTTTGTTTCCTACAAACGACACAGGAAAATGTCAGAAGGACAAGCAGAACAATCTAACTTTAGCGCGTATGATGTCAGTAATTTACGTAACCATGGATGGTAATTTTATAGAAGTTCTGGGTCCATGCTTGTAAAACTTTTTAGTTGAGTCTGAGTTCCTTCTCAAGCTTCTGATTGGTCAGATTTGAGTTCTCAAGCTTTTGATAGGTCAGATTTGAGCCAAAGGCTCAAATCTGACCAATCAAAAACTTGAGAACGAACTCAGACTGTACTAAAAGTTTTATAAGCATGGATACTGTTCTATTTTTGAATCGATCAATGGATGCGACTAAACAACAAAAAAGAAATTAGAACGAAAAGCAAACTTGCAAGCAACTGGTTCCATAGTCCCTATTATATTTTCTTCTTTTTTTCTTTTTTTGTCTGTGTGTGTGTGTGTGTGTGGGGGGGGGGGGGGGGGGGGGGGGGTAAGTGAACGATGTATTTTTATATGCATGGACTTCATGAAAGAATCACAGATGTACTACCCAAATGACCACAAGTCTCCTGATTTACTTTCTCTCCTCCTGTATTAACCATCTACTTCATAAATACGCCTTTGAAAACGGAGTAGACCCAGATCAGACGGCTCTTATAGGAGTCTGATTTGTTTGCTTATGATATAATATAGATATGATTCTACAATTTCCACCATAGCTAAATATCCCTGTGTCCATGTGTTATTACAACAAATTAATCTAATCAATATTCATGACGTCATTATTTCTTATATGAATATTCATGGAGGAAAAGGTTATGCTATTACCTGTCCGACACATCCAGAATTAGATATGTTTGATATTCGCTGTAAATAGGTTATACTGTATACATTTAGATATGTATGTACATGTACATGTATATAACGTATTTGTCATCGGCTTCAGTTTTTTAAGTTTTAATTGTCTTCATTCTTATTTAACCGTTTCCCTGTTGAATATTCATGTAAGAATGTCATCATGAATATTTAGGCATGAAGTTGTGAGAATGCGTTTATATGAGGCGTTTATATGAGTATGACGCGTTTATATTAGGTGTTTATATGAGGGAAAGGGTTAACCGCTTACGTGTATCTCGTGAATATTTGCCCAAGAAATCATAAATTCATGAATATTAATCAACTGATTTTTAGTAATGGCCAATGAACAAATGATATGTTGACCTTATCAAAATTTAGAACCAGATCATTATCCCATAAGCAAACAAAGTAGACCCTGATCAGATAGTTCCTACAGGAGCTGTCGCATATTGGTCTACACTTTTTGCAAAAAAGTGAAAAGGGGTCTGCCTGAGTTAAAGGGTTTATAGATATGTCGAAGATGTGTGTTAATTATTTCTTCCATATGAAGCGGACCGAAATAATGTTCAGTACCCCTTGCCCAGCTCTGAAAATAATTTCTGCTCATAGTTGGATAGGATGCAAGTTTGACTGCGTCCGGCTCGCTCAAGATTTTGAGAAACTATTGGTCGAATTACTCGACGTTTCATTTAAATCAAAACTGTTTGCGAATACAGTAGAACCCCTCTAATGCGACCACTTAATGAATAAACAGGGTGTCTTAATAAGCAGGTGATTGTTTAATGCAGGACAAAAGTAATGCAGAAAGCTCCTCTAAGACCTTTCTGCGTTACTTTTGTCCTGCATTAAGCCACCACCTGCCTCTACCACCCAGAATTATACCTGTTTTAGGTGGTCGTATTAAAGGAGTTTTACTATATAAGTCAGGTCACAGATAACAAAAAAAAAGTAAAGTTATTCCGAAGAGAGGCAACTCCCAGTGACAACTAACAGAGTCATAGTAGAGTTATGTGTTTTTATCTCCTCTTGAATCTCAGTCCGGCTACCCCATTAGGTCTGTGATATCATATGCAAGCAATTGAAGAATCGCCCATTTGAAAACTTGTAGCAGACGAAAATGTGTCCAGAAAGGGTTTATAGATACAACGTTTCCACCATGACCTTTTGACTAACATGGTATGGTTAGAAACTGTTGAGTCGGATCAATTATAATTTCTGAACAGAGTTGTAGTACCATGGACATATGTGTTTAACTGGCTTCATCTCATTTCTAGTTAAATGTACTAACATTATGTATAGTATGGACCCGGCATATATAAGGTTAACCCTTTCCTCCATAAGCTATTATTAGACCCAACCTCTTTGAACGAATCTACCAAAAAGGAGCATTTACTATAGAAAAGGAAAATGTTATGATTGTGTAGTATAGAAACCATTGTGATAAATAGAGCATTTGCTCTATTTATCACAATGGTTTCAAGAAGTGGCTATTACAGAGGCGTAGAAAGGCGTATTTATGAAGAAAAGTGTTAACACCAATCGAACACAATGCAGCTATGAAACCAAATATAAAGAGATTTTTAATATATTTGACCGCTGTTGTATGATTTGAACCAATCAGCTGGGCTTTTTCACTTTGGTCAAGACTATTTAGACGGGCGTTGTGAATTGCTCATAAGGAGTGGGTAATTAATTTGTCCTGTGTCATAAGCTAGATGGATCTGCATAAAAACTGATGGGCGGATACGCCCGGGGCTCTTTCTCTTAGTTTGCTTCCCCCGACCACAGGTGTTTAGCATGTACTACGTACCCTCTATCCGCACCCCCCCCCCCCCCCACACACACACACACACACACCTTTATGCAACCTCACAGGAATGTATTGGTACAAATAATCTCAAACATGTCAAAATATTGTAATACCATAACACAACACTTAAAAGTGAACTGGAAAGTATTTTCACATCAATGTATTATAATAAGAAGTTGTTATATAACATTGATGTGAAACACATTTAAAAGTGAACTGGAAAGTGTGTTTTTTCACATCAATGTAATATAATAAGAAGTTGTTATATTACATTGATGTGAAAAAAAGTTCACAGATCATTGAGCCATTCGCCTACAAAGTTGAGCACTGCTAACATATGACCCAATTACGCAGCCGCAGTACCGGCTAATGGCCCTCAAGGTACCTACTTTAGACCCTGGGTGGAGAGGAGGCAATATTAACGAAAAGCGTCTCAGAAAGTTCCGGGAGGGATTTGAACTCCGGACCTCCGGATTGATAGTCTTGATCGCGTTATCACTAGACTACCGCACAGCCATAAAGAATACAAATTTAAATTCATGAATTGCACATTTAAATTAATAGAACAATTAAATGTGATTTTGATTTAAACAATGAAATCGGCAGTATGTAATAATTGCTACCACGCGCTTATTGGATAAGCTTCATCAAATGCTTATAGTATCTCCTTTTTCAGGGATATGTGCTTTCCATTCCTCAGTTGAACTTTTTTTATATGTTTTATTTAGATGTTGGTTACTAAATTTGTTTATTTTATTTCTAATTTAAAACCTAAAGGTCTGCTTTGTATGTATTTCCCCTTTCTTATCCTGTGCTGCTTGTTTAAATACCACAAACGGTGGTTTGTGCGCTTTTTAGTATTTGCTTGAAATTGTGCATGGTATTATTTGTAGTCTTAATTCTGCATGATTGTTTACATGTATGTATGTTTTATATGTTATTTGTTTTATATACATTTGTTTTGTCGGAATAAAAGCCCTAAAGGGCTTATGTTGTATTGTTTGCTATATCCGACGTAAAATAAAAGTCGTCTAGTTCTATGTACGTCTATATGTCTATCAGAGACATATACAGTAAAACTTCTCTATAACGACCACTAAATTACACCAAGTATTCTGTGATAAAGGCAGGGCATGCTTAAAGTAATGTGAAATATAGTAGCGTTCTGATTTACTTTCACCTTGCTTTAAGCAGCCATGGCACCTGCTCTAAATACCAACTAATTAACACAATTTAGTGGTCGTTATAGAGAGGTATTAATTACTGTACTGATAAAACACTCAGGTGACAGTTTAAGGTTAAATTCAATGGTCCCAGGGGAGCTTTATGCATTAGTTTCCTGTATCAAGCATCCACCTGCATATAAACATTTTAATTTTTCTTTACTTTTAGTTTGGATTAGCGAGGTTATAACTCTAAATAGGGATCTGTTGATCTGCGAAGCCAGGCTGTCCTCGGCTAGTCAGGCGTTTTATACTGAGTAGTCAGCCTTGCTAGAGATCATATTACTGGGTTATCGTAAGTTTTGACATGCGATGATATCGAAACTCCCAAGCAGTCTTGGAAAGTAGGCATACTCTCTGTCGTAATTTGATATAGGACGCGGACTTTTTTATCTGTTATACCTGCACGTGTTTTATTATAGACCTACTTTGCAAAATACAATCTGCATGACGTCATTTCCGTAAACAAACGAAATATGGAAGAAATTAGTTCGACTCCTTTCCAGAACTTACCAATTTGATGACACAAATTGATGCAATAAATGTCATGAGTTACAAATCAATGCCCTAAAAATTAGCTATACCTACCAACACCGACGATTACCTAAAGCCAGAGTCTTATATGCAGATTGACCCCAAGTAAGTGTGACCGATAAAGTGAAATGAGAATAAATAATGAATTCGTACCGAGAGAGTTTCGAACCACGTGTGCAATTATATCCTGATGTGACGAGTTACATGTGCAGCGGATGCATTGGCTACCTAATGTTTTAACATTAACAATAGGAAAAGGTTTGATGGAGAAATACAGAAAACAGTTTACCTCAATTGTTCAAAATGCTCCTTTTATCAGCCCAGCTCTCAGTCTGCGGCAAATGAATATCTTCTGGACAAAGAAGCCAATAAGTTTTGTCTATTAGTTGTTTCATTATTGTTTCACTGTTCATCATGAATAGCAATGGATATGACTTTTGTTGAGTACTTCTATTTATATTCACTTGAAAATAAATAATTAAACAGTCCTCTGGAATTTGTTTTAACCTTTTGATTCTGAATGACAGAAATTAGCGTACTGACAATTTCAAACAGTGTAGACAGTAGATCCTGATCTGGGTCTGCACTGGTTGTCAATCAAAATCCTAGATAGCAAGTGTAAGCCTTTCATACTAAATGGACTTGGGCCTTTTTCTGGCAATTCTGGGAAAAAGCGCATTTTAATAATAAATAATTATAATTGGGATTTTTTTCATGTGTAATACTCAATAATTTGGAGAACATTCTAGCCCCATTTTAACTTACTAAATGCATTTTTAGCATTTGGCATCTTAGATCTACTGGGATTTTCTTCCCAAAACTGGGGAAAATGTTCGCTGTTTTGCATTGGGAATGGGTATTTTTAATGGACCTGTTTAGACACCAGAAAAAGGCTTTGGACTCTATAGTTAAACATTAAAATGTGGTCACTGAATATAACCTTTTCAAACAATGCAGACCCGGGTCAAAGGGATTGCACTGTTTGTCACAATCATTTGCTTCAATTACAATATTTGGGATTCAATTTTTTGTCAATATTCAGAAAAAGAGGAGCCAGTATTAATATACTGATAAAAATTCAGCAGGTTAAGTGTTAAAAGCTGATGAGACATTTCAATTTAAATATTCAGAATTCATTATTTAATCAAGTTTAATGTTAATACTCATCAGTTAAGTTTCTTTTGTAATTAACCTAAGGGATTACTCAATTTGTAGATTTTACTGGTAGTTGATCTCTTACAGAATATATATTTTTGTTATTTTAAACAGAAAGAGTCATTTGGATATCTACTTAAAATTTTAAAACACATTAATATTCTATCGAGATGATTATTACAGAGGCCCAGATGCCTAAATTAAACATTTTCAAGAATAGCTCCTTTATTTCCCCACCAAACTCAATGGTTCTTTATACATGTATATTGCTTTGTATTGAATTGAATTGAATTGAATTGAAAGACTTTATTTAAAGAGGGTTACCCGGTTAGTCAACAGACTAATCTACCCCAGGGCCCTCTAACACAAGCATTTCATACAAAATATTTAACAACAGAACTATAATAAGAATATTTGTAATTTAAAAGACAGGACAGAGTAGCCATATAATGCACATTTTAATCGATTAAAACAAACCGAATGCGAATACTAGTTTGAAAAAAGTGAAATATGGCATTATAATTATACCAAGAAAAGAAACTTCCACAGAAATTGTCAAATCTGGGATTACTCAATTCTTAGCCTCATGTAATACTCTGTACACAGTCATGTAACACATGAAAAAAAAAATCATAATGATATATATTAGAAAACATAGTCACAAAACTGGTTTATCAAAACAACACTTTATGTATATGCTATGGAAAGGTATAAAAATATTGTTCACATATTTCAAACATGGCAAACCCAGCTCAGAAACTCCTGCAGAGTTTTTTCTGAAATGGAATTGTTCTGTTTGTTAATGTTCAAGACTAAATTTGTAAATCATCATCGTTACACTGGTTGTTTTACACTGAATTACAATAGAAGAAACTTTGACCTCACAAAAGAAATGATTTTGAACAACAGCAGTCCTTTCAAATCTATGTAGGTTTTGAAGACTTGACAGTAATTAGCAGTATCAAATTATTGTTGATATTTGTTTTTTAAGATTATTCTAAACAATGCAGATACAGATGCGTGCTTTGGAAAGCTTTCGATAGTACCTTCATTGTTCAATAATGGTTGTGTTTTGAAGAAAAAAGGCTAAAATTGATTTAAAACTAGAGTTACTTAAAGTCTTTGAGAAAAGGAAAATGGTTATGAACAACAAAATAGCAAGATATGTACATATAGTGTTAAGCGTGTATGGCATCTTGAGATAGTGGCTCAGAACATTCAATATTAATTCAGCGCTCTGTATGAAAAAGACGGTGCTGAATAAATAACACCTACGGTGTGAACAATTGGTCTTTAGAAGATGAATGAATGAATAAATGAATGAATGAAAGACTCCATTCAACGAGGGCAGCTCAATTAGTCACTATGACCAATCTATATTGAGGCGCTTAAGAAAGCATTTTATACACAATACAAAACAGTAAAACACAGATCTATATGCACAAGAAATCGATGTTCTGAAATTCGGTAATGTTGAGTCTGGATAATTAATAATTGTTGTCTGCTTCAATTTTTACATATATTCTTTAAGGACACGCATTTGGATCCTGATAAAACTCCGAGTAACTTAGCGTCTAATCTGGATCCAATCTGTTATCATAGATAGATATGTAATAAGGATAAAATATCATGGTTTTACTGTCTTTTATAGTTGGAAATCGCAGCACAGTACTCTAACTTTGAGTAGATATTTACAGAGAAAACTATTTTTGGAGAAACAAATCATATCAGTTATTTACAACAAATAAGAACATGTCGACTTAGTGTTCGTTTTGTAATCAGGAGCTCTATGCAAGCTCCAATCAAAAGGAAGTACATAGTCTACTCTTGTACAGTGGTAACTTGGGATTCATACTATTAAATTCATTGTATTCGTATACCTATATAACTAGGTCCGTTTTTCTTTTAACCATTGAATAAACATAAAGGCGAATTTATTTACAGTGCCCGCTTCTCTAATTGAATCAGGTATAACATTCCATAGAGATGACCCCGAGAATGAAATGCTTTCTTTATATTGTTCTAACTTAGGTCTAGGTATGACATAGTTTTTATTATTATAAAATCTTAAGTTCGTTAATCTTCTTGTATCACTTTTAAACATATTAGAGACATAATGAGGGACACGCCCTTTGAAAACTTTGTACATGAATTTAGCTTTGTGGAGTAAAATTCTTTCATGAATGCTGAGACAATTCATTTGTTCCAATGCGTTAGAAACTGTTGTGTATTCTATTCCAAAAATTATTTTAGAAGCTCTTTTCTGCAAGATATGTAATTTATGAAGATTTGTTGACGTAGTGCCACCCCATACAATATTGCAGAAATCTAAATGTGGCTGGATATATGCTTTGTAGAACAAAATTCTTGCACTAAGTGGAATAAACGTTTTGATGCGAGATAACAGCCAAATGTTTGTTGAGATTTTCTTTTTCAATTTGTTAACATGGTCATCCCATTTAAGAGATTCATCAATATTGACACCGAGTAATTTTTCACCTTTCGATACTTTTAATTCAATATTTTTAAACATGAGATTAAGGGCATTTCCAGGAATTTTAGCCCTCTTATGTGGAGTTGTAATCATCAATACTTTAGTTTTGTTTGTATTTAAAACCATGCCATTATTTTGACACCATCTTTCAAGTGTATATAGAGAAGCTTGTAAATTTCTTTCAACAACATTTTTTGATTGATGTATCGAGCAAATAGAAGTGTCATCAGCATACATGTCAGTACTACAGCTAACATTAGAAAGAACAAGAGAAAGGTCATTAATAAACAAGAGGAATAGAAGAGGCCCTAAAATAGAACCTTGAGGAACACCACATGAAATAGTGTGTTCATCAGACATAACTCCATTTAAGCTTACCTTTTGCTTCCTATCACTTAAATAAGAATTAAACCAACTTATTGTTTTAATCGAACATTTATATAACTTAAGTTTTTTAATAAGAACTTTATGATCAACTAGATCAAATGCTTTCTTAAAATCTACCATTATGACTCCTACAATACACCCATTATTAATGGCCCCTAGCCATTTATCAACTATATGAACAAGAGCAGTTTCACAACTATGGTCTTTCCTAAAACGGCTTTGTTTTTCTACAATAAGTTTATAATGGTTCAAATAATTATAAAAACTCTCATGCACGTGTTTTTCAAGAAGTTTAGATAATGTTGGTAATATAGAAATAGGCCTGTAATTATTTACGTCACTTTTAGAACCTGATTTGAACAATGGGCTTACTTTAGCTGATTTCCAAACATCTGGAAAAGTAGATTGTAATATACTTTGATTCAGGGTATAGTGAATAATACGATAAATAGTATTTGCTGATAGTTTTAGAAGTCTTGGACCAATATCGTCTAGGCCAGTTGCCTTAGATGTATCTAAGTTCATAAGCATTTTTCTTACTTTTTCAATACCAATTAATGGAATGTTAAAGAACATAGGCTTTGGGACACGTGATTCAACAAAATCCTTTACTTCGTTGAAGTCACAAAAACTTATATCCTCCTTGATATTTGATGCAATATTAGTGAAAAAGGAATTGAATTCATTCGACATATCTGCTGTTTCTGTTATTTCTGTACCGTTTCTGGTTAAACTAATAATGTTATTTTTTACATCTTTATTGGACTTAAATTCATTAAATATTTTCCAAATAGTTGATGGATTATTCTGACCATCATTTATTCTTTTTTCGTATGTCGCTTTCTTAGCATCGTTTATAAGTTTAGTGACTTTATTTCTTGAGATATTATAATTAACCGCATCGTTTCTGACTTTGTATTTATCCCTATCTTTCATAGCATCAAGAATATCAGAATTTATCCAGTCAGGTTGATTGATCTTTTTTACTCTGTGCTCCCTTATTGGGACGTGGCTATCTACTATTGCAATGAAAGTGCACATAAAACCATGTAGAATTAAATTAACATCTGAGTATTTCATAATGTCATTCCAATTGACGTTATCAAGATCTCTTAGAAAATCTACTTCATTAAAGTTTTTGAATGACCGATATTTAATAGAATGATGTTTTCTTTTCACATTTTTGTTATTAATTTTTCGTGAACAAAATATTGGATAATGGTCACTTAAACTAAGAGTTGGAACAGATGTCCATGCTATGTTTCGTGCATTGTCTGAATAAATGTGATCTATTAAAGTACTTGAACTGTTATTTCGACGAGTTGGATCATTGACTAATTGTGAGAGGCCTAAGGAAGATGTGTACCCTATCCATTCTTCTTTTATATTATTATTCATAAGATCTTTATTAAAATCACCTAGCACTAAAATTTCTTTGTCCTCTAATAGAGCCTTCTCAATATTTGATTCAAAGTGGTCTTTCCAAATTGTTCGTGATTCTGGGTGTCGATACATAATACAGAGTAAAAAAGATTTCGAATTAGACTGTTTAATTTCGAGCCAAATACTTTCTAGTTCATTTTTTTCTAGATCATCTCTTCTTATACAATTCAAATTCTCTTTCACATAGACCATTATCCCCCCACCCCTATTTTGCATTCTATCCTTTCGGAAAGGAAGGTGATAACCTTTAATAGAAAAATATTCAGTAGGATTAGTTTCACACAATTTTGTCTCACTGAGACCCAGAATATCAATTTTATTACACGAGAGCATAATTTGAAGTTCATCTAGTTTTGATCTAACACCTTGGATGTTTAAATGACCTATGATAAAACCCTTCTCGCTTAAACCTAACTTGTTTGTTGATACATTATTCGTACTGTCAGGTATAAATCTCAAGTTTTCACCGTGACATACACATGTAGAAACTCTGCAAACAGAACATGTATTAAGTTCTTCGTTATCAAAAACGGCCTCATTGCCGGATTCCTATCTTAGAGAGTAACACATGTTTTGTTTGTGTCCTGTTTGGCCGCAAAACCAACATGTAACAGGTGCATGGTGTCTACATAGCGATGTTTCATGATTTGATTCACCACATTTTAGGCATTTTGTTGACTGTCTAGATACATTAATGATGTTATTGTGTCGAATCACTTTGATTCCTCTCTCTCTTCCGTTAATAAAAACTAGATTTTCAAAACAATGGACAATTTCAGACATTTGATTTACTGTGCCAAGTAATCGCTTGAGACCGGATGATGATGGGTGTATAGTGTCATGATGACTAAAGTATCTAGGGCAGAGCAATCCCTTTGTTGTCATGAAAAGCTGTGTAAATGTCAACACTTTCTACCCCATGATGGGCACATAACCTGTCTACGATTGTGTTGAGTGGTGTCACGTCCACGTCTCCTCTAGGTGCAATTTTTGACAGAATAATTCTGATATTTGGATTGTTTGCTTTCACTGTAGCCACAAATTGATCATAGTTTTCTTCAATTAGCTCTATGTCGTCCCTATTCGCCATGTCATTTCCGCCGATGTATAGAACAATGGTGTCAAACATTTTTAGATTGAAAAGTTGTATTTCCTGCGCTAGGGTCTTTATTGTTGCACCGGGTACACTATGCTTCAAAACGTTATGTTTCAATCCTTTAGGGTTCACTTTATTAATAATGGAACTGCCAGCAAGCAGTGTTGATTTTTGGACAACTGGAATTTTCCTCCCCTCAGGTTGATGTCTAGTGGAGGATTTAGGAGATTTAGGTGGACTATGTGATTTCTTGCTCAATGAAGTTGATGGTACAGCTTGTTTAGTTGGATTTAGTAAAGTTGTGTGCTTCACAGTTTCGCATGTGTTGCGGTTCTCTATAGATTTATTGAAATATGGCTTGATTGAGCACAGTTCATTTTTAATTTCTTCATTTGATGTTCTCAGATCTGTCAGTACACTTAAAATTACCTCATTTGTATCATTTGTTTCCATGGGTACCTTATTACAACAATTAACACTACCCATTTGCTGGCAAACACTTGAATACGGCTCACTGCAAGTAGACTGACTTTCATTAGAAGACGTTAGACTTGTAGACCTAGTAGAAAGAAACACACATTTGTCATTTGTAATATCAACAATCTGGCGCAACATGTTCGGTGTTGTTCTTTTAAGGAAGTCATCTCTCCATGTTTTATGTCCGACATCAGATATTTCGACGGTACTTGTAATTAAATTTAGAGACAGGTGACATCTTAAACCTTGCTTTCTTACGGAAAGTTTGTAGACATTCACATCTTCTGCTAGTTCTAGTTGGAAATCTGATTTGATTTTATTAGATTCATAATTAAAGATGACCATGTCAATGCTTTATACAAAAACAGTCTATGAGTGAAATGTAAACAAACAGACCGATGCTACATCATCATACAAAGATTAGCCTGAGCCCAATGGCCAATACTATGGCAATGTTTAAATTAACCCTTTCCCTAATATAAATGTGTTTTCATGCATTTGCAAACAGAGTAGACCCAGATCAGACGGCTCCTAGAGGAGCCGTCTGATTAGGGTCTGCTCTGTTTGCAGGTGGAATTTGATAAATATGTTTCTTTACTTTCTAAAATGGCTACATTATTCCACCTTCCATGTTTCATTATAACTATCTTGTCCATGAATATTCAATTTCAATCTAGGTATTGAAATTTAGAATTAACACAGAACAGGGAAAGGGTTAGTCTCACTGAGCCTTGCGTAAGAGATTGGAACATTTTTATAAAATATATGTTGCAGATAATGGCAGGAACAGGAGATGATACTGCAGAGGAATTGAAAGACTTGGTCAATAAAGAAACAACTGAAGATGCAGACCAAGATGAGAGTGGCCTGGCAACCTCCTCAGGGAGTGAAAATGGAACTGATGCTAAACGACAAAGGATACAGACACCAAGTCCAAGGCCTGTGCCTTTTATGGTACAACGTAAGTGATTTTATGTTTTATAGCGTAATTTTTTATATGCATGATCTGTTTAGATGCAGCTCTAGCAATTGAATTATTAAAGGCCAACAAGCAAATGGAATAGTAGGATTCATCAAAAAGTATCATCAAAAAGATATTTGAGAAATATTTACTCGATTGTTTTACAACAATAATTATATCTTTTGCCTGTAAGTACAATTCCGACTAAAATTATACATTGATTGATTGGATGCTTCACTTACAAAAGTTATCAGGTATTTTCAAAGCTTATTTACAGTGCATGACATGTTTACTTAGAACTTCGATCAGATTGTTAGATGTCTAGAAAAGTCAATTTAAAGGTTTAGATTTGGAATATAAGATGTATTTGTAACAAATGCAATAACCTTCATTACAATATCCAACTTGTCTTTTTCCACACAACAAAATAATAGAAAGTTGTATTTTTTGTAACACTTTGCAGCTTCCCCTCCTAAGTTTGTCACATTTGAGGACCTAATGGCAGCAGCCAATGGAGTTAAGAACATGAGTCTGGCCCATGAGATAGCTGTGGATGCCAACTTTAAATTAGAGAAACTTGAATCTCCATCTAAAGGGTGAGTGTTTGTGAACTTAACACTTCTCAGGCTGAAAACATACAGTAACCCCCTCTGAAGTAGAATTCTACTTGTAGTAGGGAAGAATGTAGACACTGTTAGGCAGGTGGCTGCTTAATGTAGGGCTCCTATAAGAGTCATCTGATCTGGGTCTACTCTGTTTGCAAATATTTAGAAAGGTGTGTTTATGGAGTAAAGGGTTTACTCTTTGCATTTGTAAATTTCATTTGTAAATTTTGTCATTTACCAATCCATATATTCTTACAGTGCATTTTCTCTATTGTTTTTCAAAAACTGATCAGAGTCTCAAACCGTATCTATTCTGATGTGATGCTGAGTTACCCAGTCATTGTCTCATCTCAATCCAAACTGTTTTCACAAATTAAATGATAGCAAACAGTTTTCCTTTGCCAGATGAATATACATGCATATGCATATATTTTGAATATCAATTATTTTAATTCTTATATTAAAAATACAAAATAAGGAATTTTATTGGTAATTAATGCTCATTTGATGAATTTTTTATAATGATGTGTGACACAAATAAGTTTGGCCATGACAGAAACTGTAGAATCAGATCTTTATCAGAATTAATATCATGAATACAATTTAACTGAATTTTATAATGGCATGATATGAACACTAATTTATTGCCATGTCAGAACCTGTAGAATTATATTTATATAATTCAATGAGTAATGAGGTGTTTAATTGTGTGTATATGAAGTGTGATGTTTTATTATGCGACAGGCTAGGGAAACAAGTGAAGGAGATTGTGCACAAGGCATTCTGGGATTCCTTTCAAGAGAAGATAAATGAAGACCCACCAGATTTCACTCAAGCTGTTGTGTTGATTCAGGAAGTCAAGGAGGTATTAACCCATTCCCTCATAGGCTATTTTTAGACCCAATCTCTTTGAATCAATCTACAGAAAAGGAGCATTTACTATAGAAAAGGAAAATGTTAGAATTGTGAAGTACATTGAAACCATTCTGATAAATAGAGCTCCTATGGAGCAAATGCTCTATTTATCACTTGTAATGGTTTCAAGAAGTGACTATTACAGAGGGGTAGAAAGGCGTATTTACGGAGAACAGGGTTAAAGAACGCTGTATTTAACCCATTACTGCATGAATAATCACGTAAGAAATAATGACATCCAGAATATCTATTAGCTACATTTTTGTAATAAACACGGGAATTTTGGCCATGACAGAAACTGCAGAATTAGATCCGTATTATTTCATATTCGTAAGTAAATAGTGCACACCCTGATCAGATGACTCCTACTTCTGTTTACAAAGGTGTGAAAAGGCAAATCTGTGGAGCAAGGGGTTAAACACCTCTATAGCTCACTCAGTACAGTATTCACTATGTAGCGGGAGGTTACAGGCTAGATCCTTGACTGAGTCACACCAGATACAGTAAAAACCCTCTAAACCAAAATTTTAATAGAGAACAATTTAGATCATTTTAGACAGCTGGCTGCTTAATGCAGAGTGAAATGCCTTTCACCCTGCATTAGGCTTCCATCTGTCTTAAAGACTGACATTGATATTAATTTTAATTGTCCGATATAGAGAAGTTTTACTGTACTAGGATTGGTTTACAAGATTATCATAATATGATAGAAATTGGGTTAATCCTTTACCTAATGAATATTCGTGTATGAAATTATTAAATAGATAAATTTTATACATAGCATATATATAAAAAAAGAATTTTTTGTCTACGGCATAAGCTAGAATCTATATGATTCCACAAGCAAACAGTGCAGACTCTGATCAGACAGCTCCTACAGTATGCATGTGTTACATTAGAAGTACCAAATGAGTACAATTGAACCTTCCTTAAGTGACATTTAAAAAGAGGTCTTAATCTGGTTCTTTAAGACATGTGATAGCTTTATGCAGGTCAACATTAATGCAGAAAACTCCTATTAGAGCTTTCTGCATTACTTTTGTTTGCATTAAGCAGCTATCTGCCTTTAAGACTCCAGTGTTCAATAAATTAACCCATTCCTCCATATGCCATTTTTAGATCCAACCTATTTGAATGAATCTGCTGAAAAGGAGCATTAACTAGAGAAAAGGAAAATTTTAGAATTTTGTAGTTTTGAAACCATTGTGATAAATAGAGCATTTGCTCATATAGTAGCAAATGCTCTATTTATCCCAATGGCTTCATAAAGTGATTGTTACAGAGTCGTAGAAAGCCATATTTTTGGAGGAAAGGGTTAAAGTTCACTAATGGCAGGTTCTGCTGTATATATTTATACCTGCAGTATGCATTGTAGACTTAACCTTTCCATCATAGAAACGACTTTTAATGCATTTGCAAACAGAGTAAACCCCAATCATCTTCATCTGATCAGGGTCCGCTATGTTTGCTTAACCCATTCCGTCATTTTGACGACTCTGTTAAAGTCACTTTATGAAACCATTGTGATAAATAGAGCATTTGCTCCTATAGGAGCAAATGCTCTATTTATCACAATGGTTTTAAACTACAAACATCTTAAATTTTCTTTTTCTCTATTTAATGCTCCTTTTCGGTAGATTTGTTCAAAGAGGTTGTATCTAAAAATAGCCTATGAGGTAATGGGTTAATGTAGATATATATTTGATTGTACAGTTTCTGTCTGGGCCAAAACCGGTACATCAGCTATTTTGTGTTAAAGGCAGGTGGTTGCTTAAAGCAAGATGACAGTAAAACAGAACGCTCCTATAGGAGCGTTCTGTTTTACTTTCATCTTGCTTTAAGCAGCCACCTGTCCATATACACCAACTAATTAGCACAATTTAGTGACCATTATAGAGAGGTTTTACTGTAAGTCAAAGTGTATAGTTTGGACAAACCTTTACCTGATAGAAGCACTTTTTGATTTCTTTTGCAACAGTATAGACCTCAATCAAAAAGAATCCTGTGTTGATATGCTATTAAAAGAAATAAGGTGGTAAATGATCATGATGTCATTAATTCTTACATGAATATTCATCTGGTGAGGGGTTTAGTTGGCTTTCCCTTTCGATTTTTCATGTAAGGAATCCATCCAGCTGACTTGCAGTATGTCGTTGGTTCTACCTGCGTGTTTCTGTGCATGTAAAACTGCAATTTGTTTCATGCACAGAACATGCAGGGTCTTCCTGTACATGTAATTAGCTGGATGTCATGATATGACTGAAATACTTGTTAAAGCGACGTAAAACCCGAATACAAACAAATATATCTTGACCGCTTCATTTAGGTTCATTAGCATCAATTATAGTGAAGTGAGTGAAGAGAGCAATTGCCAATCTCGTATTTGAAAAAAGAAATGATATTGTATTGTTTCAGGGCCTAATGTCAGTTCTGTTGCCACAACACTCCAGGTTAAAAGCACAGCTGACTGAGGTTTTAGATTTGGAGCTGATACAACAAAAGATGGAAAATGACGCCTTTGATATCTACTACTACTCTGACTATGTCGTAACCACCATGGCCCGGCTTTGTGCTCCCGCCAGAGATGAGCGGATTGCAAAGTTGAAAGAGATGAAAGAAGTTATACCAGTGTTTAAGTAAGTATTAACCCTTTCCTTCATATAACATGTTTTCATGCATTTGCAAACAGTAGAGGAGGGGGCCTCCATGGCCGAGTGGTTATGGTCTTCAAATGGCAATTGCTTAGCAGCTCAACGCTGTGGGTTCGAATCTCAGTCTGGGTATTTAGATTTTCCATATGAGGAAACATTCCAACTGGCTTTCAGTAGGTTAGTGGTTCTACCAGGGTGTTCTTCTGTGCAAGAAACAGTGCAATTTGTTCCGTGCACAGAAGAACTTCTGGGGTATTCCCCCACCTGTAATTAGCTGGGCGCCGTGATATGACTGAAATGCTGTTAAAACGACGTAAAACCCGATAAAAACTAAACTAAAATAGAGTAGAGGAGCCATCTGATCAGGGTCTGCTCAGTTTGCTAATGGGATCAGTATTTTCTCAAATGTTTGAACATATTGGAAGTTAGTAAATATCATTCCACAGCACCAGGGTTTAAAGTTAGTAAATATCATTACACACCAGGGTTTGAAGTTTGTATTATCCTACCAATTTGACCTGAGACTCATGCATATTCCGTGTATTATCGTCGGTAATCTTCGAATACATTTCCGAATGTATAAGAATGCGCTATAAGAATACAGTAAACCCCCTCTAATGGGACCAGCAAAAAGGGGCATACTTCACAGTGTCAAAGGCAGGTGGTAGCTTAATACAGGACGAAAGTTATGCAGAAAGCTCCTGTAGGAGCTTTCTGCATAACTTTTGTCCTGCATTAAGCAACCACCTGCTTATAAAGACAACCATGTTTATTCATTAAGCGGTCGCATTGGAGGGGTTTTATTGTACAATCCTCGAGGAACATGATTATTACCGGCTTTTGGTTTGCTATTTTTTGGCACAGAGTATTACGAACAATCCCGATAAACACGCCGGAATTTAATCGAGTCTCAGGTCAAATTGGGAGGATAATACATAATATTCCACACCACCAGGGTTTGAAGTTAGTAAATATCATTCCACAGCACCAGGGTTTGAAGTAAGTAAATATCATTCTACACCAGGGTTTGAAGTTTGTATATATAATAGTAAATATCATTCCACACTAGGATTTGAAGTTAGTAAATATCATTCCACACCATCAGGGTTTGAAGTTAGCGAATCAGAATATCATTCCACAGGTTTGAAGTTAGTAAATATCATTAAACACCAGGGTTTGAAGTTAGTAAACATCATTCAACACCAGGGTTTGAAGTTAGTAAATATCATTCCATATTGGGTAACAACTAGCCATCATACCCTCCATGTTATCATAATCATTTGAAATCTAGATCTGCAAGAAATACTAAATTTTACTGTAATACCATAAATATTCTTACCTGATTTTGAGCCATTCTTACAGCAAAATCGAATATATCAGAATGTTCATATATGAAACGTATCAACACAAAGATGATGGTGGATTTTAATTAAATATAAACTTTCTGGAAAAACTCTGATTCTCTTGGTGCTGACAAGCCTCATTATGGCCTTGGCTGCCGCTTGCTGCGTCATCTCTCTCTCTGTGGGGCCCTTTGGGGAGTTTATGCGTTAGATGAAAGTTAGACTGACCTAGTAGCAATTAATGCACCATTTACCGAAATTCTGCACCATTTACCGTAGCTAGGGTAGTGCTTGGTACATGGCTGTTATCGTGTTTCAGCGAGATATTTGAGGTACTAGGCTTGATGAAGATGGACATGGCTAACTTTACCATAGTTACTGAAGGGTAACTAGGGTAGTGCATGTTACATGGCTGTTATCGTATTTCAGGGAGATATTTGAGGTACTGGACCTGATGAAGATGGACATGGCTAACTTTACCATACAGCAGATTAGGCCATATATACAACAGCAGTCAGTGGAATATGAAAAAAAGAAATTTGAGGAATTCCTCAAAACACAACAGGGTGAGAACTATTAAACACAGTAGAACCCCTCTAATGTGACCACTTAATGAATAAACATGGGTATCTTTATAAGCAGGTGGTTGCTTAATGTAGGACAAAAGTAATGCAGAAAGCTCCTCTAGGAGCCTTCTGCATTACTTTTGTCCTGCATTAAGCTGCCACCACCTGTATCTAGCAACCAGAGTTATACCTCTTTTAGGTGGTCACATTAGCGGGATATTTTATAGCTTTAACCTTTCTCTTATATGAACGCCTTTTCATGCATTTGCAAACAGAGTAGACCCAGATCAGATGGCTCCTATAGAAGCCATCTGATCTGGGTCTGCACTGTTTACTTGTGGTCAAGTATAGATCTGATTCTACACTTTCTGCCTGAACCAAAAGGTCCTGTGTTCATATGTGATTATAAAATATAGTCTAATTAATGTCCATGATGTCATTATTTCTTGCATGAATATTGAACAGGGAAAGGGTTAACCCTGTATAATTATGTTAGCAGCAAGTTCATGATTACCTATGCTTTGAGTTTGAATCTAGATTGGAGGCACCTAATATCTCGACATCTCATCAGAATCCAAGCTGTTTTACATTTTTGCAGAATTTTTTTTTTAATACAAGCTCCATTATAGTTTTATATAAATTAATTTCTGTGCTCAAGTTCTGTCAAATGGCTACACATGAGGTTTTTGTATAGAAAACAACATCCTTTTACATATTATTTGCTCTAAATTTAGCAGTTTTATGATGTCAGTGAATCATGTGATCATCAACTGTAGTTTATAAAGAAATGTTTTTAATTTATTGGTCAGTGCTACAACATAAGAGAAAACAGAACTGAAAAAATACAAGCAACTGCTTCCATATTCCCCATGTTTCTTGGTTTAAGCAGATAATGTATCTCGACTGAGACCACTGTCTCTTAATGTCGAGCCCGCTTGCTGTAAGCTCGACATAGCAGCCACAATGTCTGTGAATGGTGGGTGTATGTTAGTGCGTCCGTCTTTCCATCTGTGCATTCGTCCAGTCTTGTCTGGGCTATAACACAGATATCCATGAATGGATTGGGAAATGACTAGGCATAAATGTTCCTCTAGAAGGTATGGCGTGTTGCATGCAAAAAAACAGGTCAGTAGCTGAAAGGTCAAGGTCATACTAGGAGGTCAAAGGTCAAAAACATGTATTTTCATGCTCCCCAAATTCCCTTTGGGGAGCATATAGTCGCCGCTTTGTCCGTTCCTCCATCTGTTTGTCCGTCTGTCATAACTTTGTCCAACCCTAGCATAACACAAAAACTGAAACAGATATCAACATGAAATTTCATAGGTAGATTGATCTCGATGAGTAGATTTGCAGTGCACAGGAACCATCACTCTCTTTTGCATAATTCAGGAGTTATTGTCTTTGTTATTTTTCATACTTAGATTTTGTCTGGAGCATAACACAAAAGCTATAATAGGTATCAACATGAAACTTTGGCTTGTCCAAGCTCTAACTCAGAACTCCATGGATGGATTGTGAAGTGAATAGGTATAAATGTTCGTCTAGAAGGTATGCATGTCACATGCAAAAACCAGGTTAGTAGGTGAAAGGTCAAGGTCATACTTAGAGGTTAAATGTCAAAAACTATATTAAACTGCTACCGTCTTGAAGACATAGACTCCTTTAACCCTTTTCCTCATATATACACATTTTCGTGCATTTGCAAACAGAGTAGACCCAGATCAGATGGCTCCTGTAGCAGCCGTCTGATCAGGGTCTGCTGTGTTTGCTAAAGGAATTAGAAAGTTTGTTTGTTTAGTTTCTGAAATGGCTACAGTGTTCCATCTTCCATATTTCATTATAACTAATTTGTCCATGAATATTGAGTAGGTATTGAAATTTTGAATAAACATAGAACAGGGGAAGGGTTAACTCGGATGAGACATCTGATAGAGATGCATGTTGATTCCTTTGCAGAGTACATTTATTTTAGATAACAAAATAACAGCTCTTGTAACAGCTATCTTAAACAGGTCTGCTTTGTTTCCTTTTAGAATATCTTGGATGTGATTCTATATATAATAAATACATGTAATAAAATTAATATACACAATGGGTGCAGTCCTTCATGAATATTCATCAGGTAAAGGGTTAATACTAGCTGTTTTAAAGATGTTTTATTATAATGTGTTTATTTACAATAAACACAGAGTCAGGGATTGATGGCCTAGAGTTGACACGCTTGTGGCTGTCACGGAGTTTTGATCGCCTTCAGCCAGCTGAGAGTAGTTCTTCTCAAGCATCATCACAGGCCTCTCTTGCAACACCAGCCACCATTTTGAACTGTGCATACATGGAGCTGCTGCAGTGGGATGACAGCAGATTATTTCCAGAGGTAAATGGAAGTTAAGAAAATTGTTGAGCTTAGTTGAGACAGGTAATGTAAAATAAATAAGGAAAAACCTGTATGAAGTGACCGTTGAAAGTATGTCTAATTCTGGGTCATTAAAGCCAATGGTAGATTTTTAATGCTTTACTTCATAAATATGCCTGTTAACGTCTTTGTAAACAGAGTAGACCCAGATCAGATGGCTCCTGCATGTAAAAATCACCTGTTAAAACCATTGTAATAAATAGATCATTTGCTTCTATAGGAGCAAATGCCCTATTTATCACAATGGTTTCAAACTACAAACTTCTAAACAAATTTCCTTTTCTCTAGTTAATGCTCCTCTTCAGTAGATTTATTCATAGTGGTTGGATCTAAAAATAGTCTATGAGAGAATGGGTTAAGGGTTAAAACTGATACGAATTATTGATTATTTTTCAGTCTCTAGTTTTAGACCAGAGCAGATGTCTGGACTTGAGAGACAGGACCTCCCAGTTAACACTGGTGACTTCTGTATTGCTGGTTACCTACAACACAGTTGGTCAGTCCATAGCAGGGGTCCAGTCATTGAAGGTCAAACTGAAGGAGGAGATCTGCACCCTTCTGAAAGATGTGGAGGAAAAGTATGCTTCACTGATGTTTGATGTTAACTCTTTAATTCAAATAAACGCCTTTTCACGCCTTTGCAAACAGAGTAGACCCAGAACAGACAGCACCTATAGGAGCTGTCTGATCAGGGTCAGCTCTGTTTGCTTAAGACATTATATAGATCTGACTACAGTTTTTAGCTCAACTATTTGAAGAATAGTGGAGCTATCCTACTTGCCCTTGCGTCGGCGTCCGCGTCACACCTTGGTAAAGGTCCACTTTTTTACTTTAACCTTTGGAATGAAGCTTTGAAACTTGGAACACCTGTTCACCACCACAAGCATCTGTAAGCAAGAGTGCATAACTCTGTCAAGCATTTTGACAGAATTATGGCCCTTTTTAGCTTAGAATGTTTGGTTAAGGTTTTTGTTAAAGTCCACTTATTTACATAACCCTTTGAGATAAAGCTTTGAAACTTAGAACACTTGTCTACCATCACAAGCTTCATTTGTAGGCAAGAGTACAAAACTCTTGTCAAGCATTTTTACATCATAATGGCCCTTTTTAACTTAAAATTTTTGGTTAAGGTTTTTGTTAAATTCGACTGATTAACTTAAGCCTTTGGGATAAAGCTTTGAAACTTAGATCACTTGTTCACCACCGCAATCTTCATCTGTAGGCAAGGGTATATAACTCTGTCAATCCATTTGACAGAATTATAGCCCTTTTTTTTACTTAGAATTTTTGGTTAAGGTTTTTGTCCACTTATTTACATAACCCTTTGAGATAAAACTTGGAACACTTGTTCATCATCACAAGCTTCATCTGTAGGCATGAGCGCATTACTCTATCAAGCATTTAACAGAAATTATTGCCCTTTTTAACTTAGGTTTTTCTTTTCATTAAAGATTTCAAAAAGATCCTACATCTTGAATACTATTAAAGATATTTTACTGACACTTTGATTACTTGCTTCTAGTATCAGTGGACACCCTTTTAGGTCACTATCAAGCATTTTTACACTTACATTTCCGAGAATAGTTGAGCGCGCTGTCCTGTGACAGCTCTTATTTCTATTAAAGCCAACAATTCTCTATTAAATTTTTACCTCATTAAAAATCAGATAATGAATTAAAGCATTCTGTATTAAGCAACAACCTGTGTTCGAAATGCAAGGAGCTCCTTTTAAAAAATGTAGCGACCCCCAGGGGTGTATTTTTTTTAGACATAATGATTATGTTGTTTCCATGATCATGAAGGTCTTGTTTTTATTATCAGAGACTTGTCCACTGCCTTAGAGAATATTGGAGAGCAAGTGAACAAGAATGTGGAGGAGTTCCTAAAGGAGCACGGTTTCCCTGCTAGAGACCAGGCGCAACAAAAAGTTCTATTTGGGCAGATTGCTGACCTTAATTCAAAAGAAAATGCCATCATAAATTTGATGTGTAAGTTCCTTATAATGGCATTGAAGGGATGGTTTCTGCTGATTCATTGTTTAGGTTATACAAACAGAGTTGAACTAGACCAGTCATAGTTTTAAAAACATGCTGACTGATCAGAAGCTACACTGACAAACCAGAATGTACAGTGGAGACCACAGGTGCCCTTTGCATGCTATGTCGCAACAACAACAACTCCATCACAAATACATTATTTTTTCAATCACATGCCATACTTATCTAAAACATACCAAAACATAGTTTTCTGACCCAACCAAAAAATTTTTAAAAAAATTAAACCTAAAGTAAAGACTTACAAACCGAAAGTTTCGCCGATATCAATTTCAAGCTTGTAGAGATATTTAGTATATTATTTGAAGAAATTGTGAATACACGATATCCATTCATGCTATCAGACCAGGGCATTGCCTTATTGACCAGTTACAGTGTTTCGACTTGAATTATAGCATATTTCAATTTCGTACCTTAGAAGCAACCAGTTACCTGTGTCATAGAGAGGTTGGTTGTCACTTTGGCACTTCGTTGTAAAAGTTTGTTAATATTCTGAGAATAAATAGATGACTGCCCAT